>JAYMTE010002313.1:0-11419 GCA_036897545.1 Pelargonium fulgidum
CTGCAAGAAGTATGTTCTCATACCTGAACCAAAATCATCATAATGAAATATCAATTAGCAGTACAGAAATTTAATTTTGTTTCAATATCACAATAGATGCAAGGCAATGCATATATAACAGAATCAAATGCAGAGCCTTTAATACTATTGTACTGTTTGTACACATGAGTGCAATCATGTCGTATGTAAAATAAAGTTATTGAAACAGACTGAAGAGAGAACTGATTTCTAACAAAGATACAACAATAGGTCCTTTTAATGCGTTTAAGATATTTCCTATTTTTAGAAATTCTAGTTCACGTTCTAAGATATGAGAGGAGAATCTAGAAAATGCAGCTATATGAGCTTAGCTGCCAAAGATGTGCATGCCTACTGACAAGCATACTAATATGTTTCACCCCTGCTAATGCTAACTTAGTATACTGCTAAAAGTAAGTTCAGATGATAAATACTTAAAAAACTCATGGAAATAGAAATAATAAGACATTTGTATGTAGTTTCACAACAGTATGTGTATTATACTCCATCCAAATAGAGATTAATGCTTTCCAATTAATATATAGTTCCAAAAACATGTCCACTCAGAGCATCAAAGTATCCAATTTTGATTCATGTATTGATTCTTAAATATTGAACAATTTCAGACATCAAAACTATTGTTGATAGGAAGCATGTATTACTGTGGAACAATGATCTCATATGATTCTTCTGGAATTGAATTTCACAAGGAAATGAGGCGACTAGCAGAGAGATTGAAACTAATAGGCATTTGCAGGGTCATACTTACATTTATTTGTATAAGAAAAAAATCTATTATAATACACAGATAAGATGGTGAAACTAGTTGTACTGTAAAATATAAATCTGAACTGTAAACATATAAATATATAAATGTAAGCATAAATTTCATTAATCAGGAGTTTATAATGCACCTTCGGAAGGATGACAGCAGAAACGCCTCCCCAACATCACAGCCATGGCTTTCCACGTTTCTTGGAACCATCAGCATACTCCTTCCACTATGAATTGTAGAATTGTGGCCACAAACAATCTTTGGCAACAACCACAGGAGAAGTTTGACGGCTGAAACTAAATCATTAGAGACATCCAATAAATACAGTACAGCAGATAACTCATCTTCCCCAAGTTTCCATCTTGTAAAGCTCTTATCATCAATTGTACTTACAGATCTACTAAACTGGCCAACCTTGGCAGCATTTTTTTCATTCTCCTCAATAAGCTTCCTAATCACAGCTGTCAACCAAACTGTAATGGTTTTCTTCTCCACAAAACGCAGCTGCTTTAAAGTTTTTCCAATAGAAACAATATCTCCACAATGCCTAGTCCTGCTCCCATCCATGGATTTGGGGATTTCTCCTTCCAACCCAGGCCTATGGAGAGGACAGCTTACCGCGGTATCACATATGTGACTAGTAGATGCCCCCTGGCTACCTTCGATCCTAGCAGCAGCTAACTGAGCAAGGCTCTGAGTTTTACGCACAATCTTTTGTCTGCCCCTGGCGACCTGCTTGGTTACTTTGAGTGGAGGATCGACTTTGAGAGATTCAGAGGATTTAGACCCCTTCCTTACCCACCATGTATCTTCATCATCTGATGGAGAATTTGCTTGTAGGTATGAGCTCCTTTCCTCACTCATTTTTTGTCTTTTTGCCCTTCTACATTCTTCACAACCAGGTGTAGCTTCTACTATTTCCATCTTGCTGCTCATTGAACTAACAGGCCGTTTAACACTCCCTTGAGAATCATCCAGGACTGTATCTATGGATGCATCAAAATTTGGGAGCTGCAATAGCACGGTGATGGCAGCTTTAAGTTCTTCAGTGTTAGCATCAGTCTTCAAACTTCTAGAGGAGGCTATACTTGAGGATGACTGAACAGTTTTCCACTTGTCAATAATAAATGCATGGGAAGCAACATCTCTTTCAGAACCTGATTGCTGTTTCCGCTTCCGAGCAGATACATTCACACTTTCATACTGATCAGAAAGAAGGGCACGAAGAACAAGGCGCCGTTCATTTGAATAGACTTGCATGGCTTCCAAAAGTTGAGGCCCTTCAGCAATCCTTTCTTCTTCGAATGCTTCACACAAAAAATGCCCCGGAAGCTGCTTCAGGACCCGATAATGTCTCTTCCTTCTATCCAAGTCCACTGGAGGTCCATTCATATCCATAATTCCACTAACTATTAACTGCCTCACATATGCCTGAGGGTAAAAAATACCAAAACGTATAAGTTCCACTATGAGCTGCTGAAGGCGCTTGATACCTTCCCCTTTATGCACTTCATGTTGATCGATCCAACAAACTATTATGTCATGCAAGGGTCCAGGACTTTCAAATATATCAGACATATTTAGACTTCTAGTATCCATACTTTTTGAATTGTTTTTATATTCACTGATGTTTCCCCATGAAGCTTGGCCAAAAGAACTATCATGTCGACTAAAACTTTTTGCAAGGCTATTGATTCCCACGCTGCTACCATCCTTTCGTCGAGCCAAACTTTGAAAGTCTCCCATCTGTTTTAAAATTCGAATTGCAATATATACTTGGGACAAATCTTTTCTGCCTGTAAATTTCACATCATGAGGTGGGGCAACCCGAAAGTCCCTAAAATCACAAGTTGCCCACTCACAAAGGAAAAATACAGAACAAATCAATGACAAGCTCACAGTCCCAACCCACTTCAATGATAATCTTAAGCATGGGCTAACATCAGAAATCCAACCTTCATCAACAGCTCCATCACGAAGATCTTCAAATAGGAATTTAGAAGCACCTCTAACATCTCCATGCACAAGAGCTCTATCTAAAGCCTGAACAGCCTTAGCCACATTACAACCAGGATAACCACGGCTTGCTGCCTTTGCAAGACTTGCTGCCCTTTTCTGAATAGAAGATACAACAGCATTAAATGACAAACACTCGTATTGAGCATCCAGCCGTTTACTCCTCAATCCAAATCCAACCTCTACTGAACCATCTTTAACTTTCCCTCCATCTTCAAAGGCCTTCAATACATGACTCCCATCATTTACTGCATGAGATACCACACAGGGTGGTAAAGGGAAGCAATCCAGTGCAACAAATGTATCAGGTGCAGCCAGTATCAAGTACCGGATCATCTCAACTAGAGCAGAATTAGTATATGCCTTTCGAGAATTATCCACTAGATCAGATCCTCCCGGAAAAGGTTCGCGTATGAAACGGATAGCTACTCCAACAAGAGTGTGTACATAAGTCTGAGACTGAACAACTGTTTCTAAAACACCATATATTATAGGCAATAGCAACTGTAGAATGTCAAGCGACTCTTTTTCCTGGTACGGAAGAGAATACATAGACAAGTTAACCCCAAACAATGAAATTGTGAATGCTTAGAATGCATATCTGTTAAATGTTGTTGAATATTCTCATCTGGACCATTTGTTAAGGCTCATTTCAAATGGGTTATATTAAATATAAACAAACATGCTGAAAACACTACCTGCAATTGACTCAGAGCCCAATCAATGATGAGAGAAGGAAATAGAAGACCTTCCCCAAGGTGCCACTGCAAAACCCGTACAACATACGACCATTTAAAATGTAGAGAAGGCTCCTCTCCATTATTAACTGTAGATGTTGGATCAGCCCTGTGCTGCACTGACCCGGCATAAAGCATTTGTGGAGATCGATCTCTGCAGTGAGGAATAGGAAGAGAACTATTTCCAGAGAAGAACTCATCCAGAAGGCCTTGCAAATATTCAATTATGTCTTTTGTCCAGAGTTCTGTGCGGGACAACTGACTTTTATCAGGCACTCCCGAAGAAATACTGGCGGAACTAGGTCGGATCTGCAAAATACAACCATGATCAGCCACCTTCCAATGTTAAAAGGCAATAATAATCACAGCGCATAATAAAGAAATAGCTTATACCTGGTTTAGGTATGTTACTTTGATATACCAAGTTGCTCTCAGCAACGGAACATTATTCTTAATAAGAACTTCAAAAGGGGGTTTCTTCCTATACCCTTGAGGAACATGATCAGACAAGGAACGTAGTCGCTTATGCTGTTGTGATAAAGCCTGTAAACAGATAAGAATGTGGAACAAAATTAGTGAAATTAAAAAATTAAAGCATACTATGAAGCGCCAATTCAAAAATTGGACACAATTATTAATGTGATACGAACAAGCGATTCACCATTTTAAAAAATCAGAGGACATGATAAGTTGGGACACATTAATTTTTAATTAAGGATCCAGGACCCACTAAAATTATGTATTAAACAATATTATGTGATTTATCTTCCTTTCATACTTATCAAACATTCCCTTGATCCATTGCCCATCACCCTTTTACCTTGAAAATATGTATTATTATCTCTTTAATGTATACTTGTCTCATCAGCAGAGCACCACAAAGAGACCCCAACCACTTCTTTACTCTGTGACTTCTTAAATCGTCCCTTCAATTCTCAATTACAAGATCCACAGAAGATGGTTTATTGTTGGAAAAATGGCAGTAGGCAGGGAGGAGAAAGAAAGTGATTGAATGTTGTTGTGGCAGGAGAAGACGTTCAACTGTTTGAGAGAATGGGAGAGATGGATTTGCAGAAGAGAGGCAGTAGTAAGAGCCACTAGATTCACAAAACCAATTGAAGAATCTGGATGAATCCAATTGTATTTGTTAATGTATTAAATTTAGTTCATGAATTCATTAGCGAATCGTAACAAGGTGGAGCGAATCCGATGGCAAATCTCATGTTAGATTCGTCATTGAAAGTGATGAATTGGTGTTTCATAGATGACAAAGAAACAACAAGGTGACCAAGATATTGCTAGGACATAAACAACCATCAACATATATAAATCCTAGCACATTAAATTATGACAACCAAAACAACTACAGTTCAGCCAATAAGCCAAATCGATACATTGCTATATTTGGCACTCTATATTAACGTTAGAAAAAAAAAATCATTGGAAGACAAGAATGACTTTAGACATTATCAATTCATTATGTCACGTTTACGGCCTTTTGGCAATATAAATATACCTCAATCCATTTCTTCCTGAAGTCTTCACTACATGGTCTTTGTTCAGGAAAGATGCCAGGCTTGGTTAATAAAGAACCGGAGAGAGGCACGCCATAAACTTGACCCGCCTGCCAAATGCAATATTAATTACACGTACATCTTCAATTCCCACAGCAAAAAAACACTGTCTAATGCATGGGCATATAACATATGAATTTGAAATAAAGCAATCAAGGGAAGGTCTGCATTCATTGTTTGATTCATGCGTAATAATAAATTCAATCTCAAACAAGGAATTATTGGATGAAACTCAACCATCCGATTAAAAGTTGACACATCCTAAGGTATATCACTGGTTCCTTCTAATAATATAATAAATTTGAAAAAAAAAAAAGTATCACCTTGCGCTTTTGAGCACGAGACTCATTGATGGCTCTAAGACATTTTCTTATAGCCTGCAATTCATAACAAAAAGTGATCGATCACACATAAAAGTTGCAGAACTTTAAAGCAACAAACATCATGAATAATAATAAATAAATAAATAAACTACCTCTCTACATTTCACAACAACTGGCTTAGTAAAAGATTGAACCTGAGACAATGAGATCTCTCTAGCTTCCTGACAAATTCAGTACACAATATTCAGTTAGATAAAAGCAAATTATGGAGACATCATTACAATTGTTATAGAAAAGATGTTTGAATATGAAGTGCAAGGGTAATTTTCTTTATACTCATATTTCATAAATGTAAAACAGAAAAGAAAAATAAAAGTTAAGAGCATAAACAAAAAAAAAAATATGAAAAGAGGCTATCCTTATGACCATTATCTCACTGTTTGAACTCAAAGATCTTGACACTGAAAACATGAAATACAAACTTAGAATATGCCCCCAAAAAAACACCACTACTAAATAAGAACAGCCATAAGATGAATCAATATATCAGTGTATATCGAGTTGTTGACAAAAAATATGATTCTTTTATGTAAGAGTTAACAGAAGAAAAAAATTACGTAATTGCTGTCCCAAAGCATCATAAGATTTAAAACAAACAGGTAACTTAGGAATTTAGAGATAACACAGTGGAAATACATATAAGAAAAGTAATCATTAACCAGCCAGTCAATAAATCTCCGCATGCTACCATGATAATAAATGAGAGAACTTAAATTGCAAATAAAAGTATACCTCAAGACCTTCAACAGTCTCCCTATATCCTGACTGCACATATTCTTTGGTGAGAGTCTCCTCCGGGCAAGTTGGGGTTTGTGGATGAAAATCAGGAGGCCCGAGTCTGATAGTTGAGTATCATCAAATAATAAAATTGGCATAAAAAAAAATGGGCAACACCAATACAAATGAGATATTTCTAAGAGAATTGAGTTCTATAATATTTAGTTGAAGTAATAAATAATTTATTTTGAATAAAGATGCCAATTAGCTAGTCACTAACTTCACTAATTATACTAATATTACTTTTTGCAAGGCAGAAAAAAAAGAAGCTAAAACTCTAGGCTTCTTTTTGTCATTCTAGTTGCAATAGCATACTTTAAAGTTTATAATTACAACAAAATCCACAACAACTAGAATCAGAATATTGAAACCAAAGATTTAAGGAACACATGTTTCAAAAGGCTCACCATGATTCTCAACAAAACATGCATAATCCTAGGTTTACAAACAAGTACTCAAAGTCACATATGGATATGTGTGTCTACCAGACAGCCTGCTCATGTCACGTTACAAACTCAAAGAACATAACAAGCTATGTTCCATGGATATGGACTCGGGATACAGCATGATATGAACATGGCAACACATAATTTCATCACATTTAGGATATGACACATTAAAATACGTAATATAAAAATGAATAAATATGCGTATGATAAATAAAAAGGTATACTTCATATGAAATTCATCCATATTACAAATTATATGGATAAATATAAGTGGCATAAATACAATAATAAATTATGTTACCTCTAGAATATTGTTTTTTATTAGTATAATATTGAATTATATGATTTATGGATGCCAACCAAATATATTAACATATAACAAAATTAATGTAATACAAACAATAAACTTGAAATAGATATAACCAAATTAATTAGAATTCTACTCAAATACAAATATATCAAACTCACTACAATAATTAATTCAATCTCTATAGCAATCCTTTGTGTGCATATAAATGCATTTATTGCATTGACATTCAGAAAACAAAAGGATGTCAGATCGACCATTCGACATTATCTACTTGGAATGCTGAGAGAATCAAATAAAGGTGTTGGAGCCTTGGAGATATTGCAAAATTATGCAGACTGAGAACTGGGAGGTGAATAATACAATGCAAGGGTTTGCAACTTCAGAGTTCAGACACGAAAATATTATACATATTTGGGTAGTGTTTGAAAATTCAGCCATGATCCTATGAATATGTATTACGGCAGCGTATCCCAACATTTCCATTAACAAGACTCAACATGTAAAATAACATATCTAATACATATTACAATTGTATTTGAGCACATCTGTATCAAATGTGATTCCAATTCCGACACTCTCCACAAACTTCTGTATCCTTGAATCAGGAAACATGTATAGCCATGTATCGTGTCAGGAGTTTATGATGCTGTGCTCATGCTTGTATCCAGAATTCATTGAATGAGATTGGGAAAAAATAATTTCTTATCAATGATGATTATTATATTGCCTTATTACAAGATTCCAATTCAAAGTTAAAACATTTCTTATGAAGATCAATGCTCTAAAAGAGCACATAAGAAAGCTAAAATTCCACGCAAAAGGTAAAATAACAAGCACAAATAATTAAAAAAAAATTTAAAAAAAAAAACAGAAAACAAATAGAGCTATGTTATTGCAGAGAGAGAGAGAGACCTGGAATTCAAGGGTTCTTTATCACACTTCAATTTGTAGGGTCCAAGCTGAGATGACCGCCTGCATGCATAAAAATAACTCACTAGGTTAGAGAAAGCATACAATCAACTAACCATACAAAACCAATTGGAAGAAGAATACATGCATAAATCACTAAAACATATTACTTCTAAAGATAAAGGGGAAAAAGAATATAATGTTAACAGCAATTATCACGGGAGAGCTTTTTACCTAGGATTAAGGGAGAAATTATTTGGCAACGAAGATGAATCAGCTCGAGCAGAATCCCTACCCGATGCTCCACCACTTGCATTGCTATTAACTGCACTAGTGCAGTTGGCAGTATGATACCTTTGCATTTCTTCCAGCAATTACCGGCATACTGCACCCAACATTGAATCGCTACAAGGAGCTGTGCAAGCCAAACTGCAATGAATCAGACAAAAATGTTGGCAATGATCATCTAGGGAAGCCATAAGATGAATTCGTATTCATATATATATGAGAATTGCACTGGGAGATGAACAATGGCCACAAGTAGAGTTGCAATTCCATATGAAAAGAGTACAGAAGATCAAACAAAGAGGCATGTAAGTATACTGACACAGGGCAGAGATAATAGTACCTAAAACTCAAAAATACGTATCGAACAGTGAGCACCTTCTCTCAACAATTAGAGAAAGTGAATGGAAAACTTCAGCGGTCTGCAGATTAAAAACTTAGCTTGTGGGCATAAAACCCAGTATGTGGAATCCCCAATTTGTTGCATCAACCTCTAATCATTCAAACTGTGACAGAAGGTATAAGCAAAACACCATATCATTTGACAGGGGAAACAAGGATATGGGTGAAATGAAAAATGTAGAGCAAAAGACCAGAATATTAAGTACCATGAAGTTATTTGACCATGATTTTGATGCAGCTATCTAACATTAATGTATTCATTGATTCACTTAATTGTGAAATAAACCTAGATGAAAGGTAAGCCTTAAATGGCACTTTGGAGGTGACGTTAATAATTCAAACTCTACAGACAGAAATGCCAAAAAATTGAAGTTAACAGATATGAGTGTGAAGCATATCCGTGAAATATGAGAATAACCACTATAAGACTTGCAACAGTTAATCATCAAACATATAGTTTGCTAAAATCCTACAAAACCCAAAGAGCACAGACTGGCTGCAAAGCTTGTGGCTTTAACCTCATCTCAAAAGTTTATAATTGCAGCATCCACACTCAAACAATTATGAGAAACCTTACATTAAACCCCAAGAAAACTGATAGAGAAATCAAACAAGGCCTAAAGTTATGTAGTTGTTAAAATTTAAATTTTACTCAATAAAGTGAATATATTTTAACATGTACACACATAACACATCATTTTGGGTTGTTAACATTATTCAAATATCTTTCAGGAGAAACAACAACAAAAATTGAATCTTGTTCAACAAATTCAAATAGCGTAATCAGATCTAAAGAGATGAAACATACAAATTCGAAATGAAAACATAATCAACCCCAAGTGCGGCATATCAAACAAAAAAAAAATCAGAAAAATACCATAAAAATTCGGGGAAAAAAAAAGGAAACGAGCAGCAGCTTTGCTGCTCGCGGTGACTATTGGTGAGGAACGGCGGCACTGTCCGTGATGGATGCGAATACGACGGACCAGACTGGGGAAGTCGCGGCAAGGGCTGAGGAGACTCGATGAGATCGCGGCATGGGCTAGGAAGCTCAGGGAGGCGTGGTGATCGGCGGCGAGTTGACGAGGTGACGGCGAGGTCAGGGGAGAACTGGTGGTTAGGGTTTTAGCGGAATCATTCAGTTGATGAAGATGATGAAGTAAAAGAAGAAGATGAAAAGAGAGGGAAGGGAATTTTTTTTTTTTTTATTTTTTGGGTAAAAAATAGTACTTAGCTTTCTTGAATATCCAAATTAGTATCTACAATTTTATTTTACTTAATTTGGTGCCAAACTTTTGATCTTGTATAGGATATAATGTCATGTCTATTATTGAGAAAAGTTAAAAACTCTTTGGTGGAGAAGTGAATACATAAGGATTGTGAATTTAGATTACGTGTCGTTTTTATTTCTTTTTTTTATATGATTGAAGAGAACAATTTTTTCATAAAACATTTAGCGATGCAATTTGTAATTAGTTGGTGACGATCATGAATAATATCGAGGTGAATAAATTATTAAAGCGTCCGAGATAATGTCACTCAACTATGCTATGTATGGTGATCATAAGAATAGTGAAGTAAGAGGAGTTGAAACTACTTAACCTATGGAAAAGGAAGAACATGGTGTGCACGTTACAAAGTTGGTAGAAGATGTTGAGAATCGGAGTTTACTTATTTAAGAATAACATGAATCGTCTTATGATGGTGAGATTGTTGATGAATTGGACGGAGAAAAGAGGAGGTCTTTCATTGACTATAAGCACTTAGAAGTCAATGATCATGCATGAAAAAAATTGAATGAAGAAGAGCATAATGTGACTATGAAGTTGATGATAAATTATAAATATATGCCTCATGACAATTAAAGAGACAATTAAATTATATAGGTTGAATGTGATGTTGGTTTAGGCCCAACAATGATTTGATGGTTATGAGTATTATTTTACTCTTTCTCATCCTTTAAAAAAGACAAACCTATTATCATAAATTACAATTTTTTAAAAAACAATATCTATGCATCATCACAAAGCTCGAATAGAATAATGAAGAGGGAAGAAAATAGAAGAAGCAAGTGTTAGAGCACGGTTTACAACATAAGAATTTGTCAACCAGTTAGTAACAACGGATGAAGTAAATGTATTTCATGTGTTAGGTATATTTGATGATATCACTTGTATTGGGTGCGAAAAAATAGTTAAAGAGATCATGTGTGAAAAAATATTATGTTTTGACATTTAATGTTGATTCAAATTTCAAATAAACGATCAATAAATTTGAATAATTGTAAATTTAGAAAAAACAATATTTATATACTGAATCTATGTCATGTTAGGTATAAAAAAAATTGGTTTTGCAAGTACTAATATGAATAAATGCATCGAGATTGAGAGTTGGTGTGTGTTGAACCATTATTTTCATGTAACTAAATTTACTCGACAACAATAATTTTTTTTCATAGTAAGGATAAGTTTTTATGATTCAATTTTATCATACATATTGAACCAAAAGCGTTTGGACATTGCAATACTCATCTTCCTAGCTAATTATGACAGATTTGTCCTCATATTTGAAAAATGAGATGTGGCAAGAATGTCGTTGAAGACATTTAAAAAGAAGGTGAAGATGATAATGATGAATTTGATTTTATGCGAGACACTTAAGCCGAAGACACAACTCAAGATGTTAGGATGAATACTAAAAGAGCAAAAAAATTTGGATAAGTTTTTTTTTTTTTTTTTCAACTGACAACAATTACCCTTAAAGTTTAAGATAACCATGTGAGGG
>JAYMTE010002314.1:0-11414 GCA_036897545.1 Pelargonium fulgidum
TAACATATGGATTGACATAGTAGTTTTGGACGAAGTCACTGCTTCCTGCACTGAGTAGGTATAAAGCTTCCTTGATGATGGTAGCTGATTTTTGGCTACCAGCAACTTTTGCTAGCTTCTTCTGGTACTCTTTGAAGTACTGTAGTTGCTGCGACAATGGGATTGCATGCTGCAAAGTATAATAATATTTAGTAATCAGGTCAGGCCAAGCTTAAAGACGCACTGTTTTTATCGGTCTACTTTCTAATGCTAAATAAGTTTAACAAAATGCCAACATTAGCTTCTTCTTCTCACTCACATACTCACATCATATTGTAATATGCTGCCTCAAGCTACAAATAGGCTAACCACCCCCTTTTTCTTGCCCGACCTAGTCCCGAACCTAATTTACTTTGCTTGCAATACGAAGCTCATGCCGATAAAAGACCTGATAAGCAAATTTGTGTTTTTGGCCCGACCCATTGACGCATTTGCTACCGTGTCTGTCCCCCTTTTTTTTAAAATGTCACCTCCCAGATGAACACTTATACACATTCTAATAAATTTGTAACCGGAGGAGCGCCTTCTCACATCTATTTCCTTTGTATCTTAATTGAGTCTCAACCATATTAGCTCGGCCGAGACTCCATACTCTCATTTCATAATCTAACTACGATATCCACCCAACAGTCTGTTTTCGAGTTGCTAATCCAAACACCCTCTCAAATTAAAAAAAACAACCTTCAAAAGGGAATTTTTTGCTTACATTCAAAGTAGCAGCATGGTTATCATAACCAGAAGCAGCTGAGGCAAAGTTGGCTCCAATGAGAAGATTTTTTCCTGAGGCCTGAGGGCTCAGATATGGTGGTGCATAAGTCTTGAAACCCAAAGTTTCAGCTGCAAAAAACACACAAAAACCAACTTTAGCACAACTTTTCACAAGCACCCAAAGCACTGAAAACCAACGACTTGATAGTTATTCTGAGTGCTCACCGGTTATGTCGGTGGCCAATTTGCCATTGCAAAACCTCCCGGTGGGCTTGTGGTTGGTGAAGTCTCTCCCATAAGGAGGATAATTTGCCTTGAAAAGTGTTGGAATGTAGTCATTGTTGCCAACATCCACAGCAGAATCACCAAATGTGATGATGGCAGGGACAAGAGTGTCTTGTGAAGCTCCATGGCTTATTAGAGCTGAAAATGCAAGAACCAAAGCCACTAGTAGTGCCATGTTTTGAGAGCAACAAGGTTGGTTCCTGATTTTCTTGGAGGTGTGGATTGGAGAGAGCTTTGTGTATTTATATATGTGGAGAAGATGAGAGGTGAGAGTCAAGTTTGTGATGTTTTTTGTGCTCGCTGAGTAGAACTGACAAATCGAGTTTCAGGTCGGATTATAGCCTTTAGGCACAAAATGTGCTGTTTTTGTTGGATTAATCCGACCCGACTCAAAAGTTGGTCGGATTAGGTTTGGATCGTGCGTATGTGGGGTATCCCCTTGTTCGGGTCTAAATTGAGACAGTTGAGGGACAAGAAGGGGGAGGAAACCGAGTGAGCAATAAATGGTGACCTTGTGAAAGTGGTTATTGGCATTCAAAGCTTGCATATGATAATGTAACCACCTTTCAGTATACTGTGTCTTCAATGCATTATGCCTTCAAGAAAAGGGAAATAATTTCCTATTCTTTTTCATAGCACATGACTATGATAGTGAAATCAGAAACATTAGGTTTCTTGATGATAAGGTATTCAATTTGACCGGGTCGGGTTCGGATTTAAAAGGTCTGATTCAAACCCTACCCGCTACAAGTGCGTTTATCGGGTTTCAGGTTTGTAGTATAAAATGTGTTGCTTGATTGTGTTCACCCAATCATGTCTAGCCCTAATCTAGAGTTTAGTTGTTGCATTTACTTTTCAAAAACTACTTTTATAGTTCATATATGTCTACTTATTTTTATTTTAATTAATTCAATTTGTAATAATGAGAGAACTAAACATTTCTCCTAATAGATAAGCCATTATAATAGATTTTTTTCTTCTTTAAACACATACAATGGTAGAGATCTTGATCATGAAAATTAGAAAATACAGAAACATATTAATTAATATAGGTGTATAATTGCTCATCTAATTTATGAGGGAGCAAGGTAGTTGGGAGGATAACAGATGGTGTTGTTCATTATAAAAAGCTTTGCTTGTGCTGTGTAGTTATTTTGGTAGTTGCAGGTTCAGCTGAAAAGTTGTGATCAACTGGGCTGGCTAGCTATAGCTCCTAGATACAAAATAGAAGGTAAAAAGTTATTGATAGTGATTAAGAATTCCTCCAATGGTTTAAGGTAAAAATTGTACTATGCCATAAGTGAAATTTAGGATCAGTCGAAACATCTGATGCATGAGATGAAACGCTTTTGAATTCAGATGTTGATGTTCATGGATTGAGTTGGAACTTGTTCGACTGTAGTAAAACGGGCTAACGAGCAAGATAATTTAGCTTTCTGAGGCTGTTTAAAGGGCGTTTTGGTGATTTGTGTTAATTCAGAAATTTTCAAATATTTTATTTCAGTGGAGTTTAGAGTATGAGCTATAAATTGTTGTTTCACAGCTTCTGTGTATTTAAGTGCTTTTAAAGCAAACCTCGAGCTTACCCAATCGATTAATAATAATTATCTACTATATGTCATGTTCTTAATGCTTCCTTAGCGAATTCAACGACGTGCGGCACTTAGACTTCTCTTATCACCCTGTGTGTGCGTCTAAGTCAGCCTTTAAACCCACGTAGCCAACCTTTTGGTAAAGAATAAAATCCTTAAGATGACAACCCTTACGTTGCAACGCCACAATAAAGATACCCTTGGTCACGAATCAACAACTCCCGGCTGCTCGTATAAGTGTTGAACTGTCCTTAGTCCAAACACACGAATATGAGATATAGATGTTCACACAAGAACTTCAAAAGAACCCCCTTTCTTTATTATGTCAACACGAACTTACAAGATCTAAGTTTGTTTGGGCAAATAAGCCCTCCCCTTATTTATACAAACCAAACTATCTACCAATCCTAGTGGTAGAAGGAAAACTAAAAGGAACCCTATACAAACTACTAATCCTAACATGGAAAACTCTAAACTAAGCATACTACTAATCCTAGTAGTATATGGAAAACAAAGGTGTGCTGGAATCCTAAATGGATGCGGATACGGATACAAACACTAATACGCGGATCTACATGTGGATGTCGATGTAGATTCGGATGCATCCTTGGATATGAACTTGAACTGGCGGATGCGGGATTGAACTGTACGGATGTGTTGGTGCGTGATGATTTCGAGCCCTATTGTTGCATGACGCAACACCCAGCTCACCAATTCGTAAAATGACATCGATAAAGCAAACCTCGAGCTTACCCAATCGATTAATAATAATTATCTACTATATGATTAGGTAGATTCTACCTCAATGATTTCAAATTCTAGGTCTTAAATTTTTGAGGAAAATTTGACAAACCCTTTTGGGTTTCTAAGGCAAGAAAACACATAATTCAATTTTTGTGAAGTACCCAACAAAAATTTATAAGGGAAGATGGAAAATAACACCCTCAATCAATGTGGTGAATAGGAAAATAGGAGGGAAGAAGAGAAAGTTTTGCATGTATCCATATTATTTATTTCCATGTTGGGACTAAATCTCCAAATCTTGGCATGCATGCATGGAGTAATGTAGGGGTGTGTCCTACCAAAGGGTTGGTGAAGGTCATTGTCCTAAAATTAAAGTCCATAAATGAGCCTACTCTCTCTCTCTATATTTTTTTTGGTTGTGCATGGTTGTGCTTGGCTACTCCAAGGACACCTCTACTTTGTAAGGTCAAAGGCAAAAAATTTCTATGCTTTTTGGACAGGAAGGCAAAAGCTGTCCTTCTTTGTTGATGATAGAGACTTGTTTATGAATTTAACCCTAGTAGATATGGCTTTCGGCGTTCGTGCACGTGACTCTAGTTCTGCACGCATTCATTTTCTAACCCCGACTCAAGTTATGAAGTTATGCACGCATTCATTTTCTACACCGTCAACGACGGGTGTGGATACGAGATAGTTGTCCCTTATGAACTTTTAATTTTTTTTATCGTGCATTTCTATATTATTTTTCATAATTATCCCTAGTAACTTTCAAAATATGTCCGTAATTTTTTTTTTAGTATGTCCCATTCGTTTAAAACTATTTCATCATTGCTTTATAACAATATAGTGTTGGACAATAAAATTCAATTTTTTTTAAGTATAAATGCCATTTTTCATATATACATGAACAATATTTATTTGTTTAAACCTAATTTTAATATGAAAAAAATCCCGCCATAAAAATTGTCACATCATTAATCTGTCAAAAACAATTCGTTTGAAATTCGTGACGACTAACATTTTCTCAAAGTTAATTGCAACAAATACATACGGGTAGTATGGGAAAAAATACACCAAAACTAATATGTCGTTAGTTAAAAGCAAAACAATAACACTCGTTTTAAGGCATTGAATAAAATATATCCTAATTCCAACCGCTAAAACGGTTCATTACTATCAACAATAATGACAATCATACAATGAAAACTAAGTATACATATCATGAAAAAGACAATCTCTACCTAGCATAAGGAGCTGTATTGTCATCAATAGCCATAGCCACAAGTGAATCACTTGACCTCTTCCTGTTCTTCTCATCCATATTGGTCAATGTTTTTCCGGAGCTCATTTCAATCTCCAAAGATACCTTAAGCTCTGCTAAAATATCACTCATGTCTGGCCTTTGGGTTGATGATGAAACACATGACATGGCCACCTCCACAGCTTTCCAAGCAGCATTGATGTTGAAGTCTCCTTGTAACCTTGGATCCATGATGTAGCCAATGTCTCCTGTTTCTATGACTGGGTTTATCCAATGGAGAATGTGTATGGAGCTCTCTTCACCTCTTATTATTGCTGGCTGGCCTGTGATGAGCTCAAAGAGGATGATGCCAAAGCTGTAGACATCGCTTTTCTTGTTTAGGGTTCCAGATGCATGAGCTCTGCATTGAAGAAAAAGTAGGCATTGTTCATTTGAACTAGGAATATTTATCATGTGCAGACCGGAGGGTCATTAAGCCCGAACATAACCAACTCTGATACCTTATTAAACTTAACTCTGACCCAAAAGCTTAACCTGATAGGTGGAGGGCACAACATGTGTATCATCAAGTGACGACATACTTCACATTCTTTCAACGTGGATTACATTAATAGATAGTGACGAGAAAATGACTATTTTGGGGAGAAATTGTCAGAGTATGTGTCAAACACGTGATAAGAAAGGGAAAACTAAATAAATCAAACTGAGTGAAACATTGAAAGTTTAGGGATTTAGTCGCTAAAAAAAAAAAACATAGGACGTCATTTACAAAAGAGACTAATTATAAGGTATTTATTTATTACAAGTGGTATCTTGCAAAAGTAGGAAACAATCTCTCTACAAAAGCAAAGTTCAAGACTAATTAATACTTCTTCCATCCTAAAATAAGTGTTATGTTTTTTTTAGGAATTTAGTTATACATGAATTAACAATAATATCTATATAATAAGTTAGTATCCTTTGAGTTTGTTACAGACTTACAACACATGTACATGTTCATGTTCATGATGTTACCGTTGCAAGAGGAAATTTACAATATTCACCAACTTCGGTTTAATATTTCTCAAAATAGAAATTAAGAAACTCATTTCGAGACGATGAGAGTATACAAGTTGTGTCCTCTGCTATCCAGTTCAAGATTTTAGGTTTGAGCAAAACTTAACATAGTATCAAAACTAATTTGGTCTTTCCCTCAAGCTTCACAATGGTTATTGGCCGGTGAGGCCAAAACAGGGTGAAGTTTAACAACTCTTTCTTCCAAACTCAACAATGGTCAGTCTCATGCACCTCTAATAGGTTTACGAGCCCTTCTAGAAAAGGGCTGTGCGCTAGACCAGTTTTTGAAATTGGAGTGAAGATTAACAGTTGTCTCTCACTTCAATGAGAGCATCATGCACTAGACTTCCACATTTTTGCATGAGCAACAAAATTCTATGCATGCCTTAAACAAAATAACACAGTTTAAAGTTTTGAAACATACTCAGGATCAAGATATCCGGGTGTGCCGGCAAGGTTGGTTGATACATGCGAATCAGTATCGGTTGCAAAAGCTCTTGATAGCCCAAAATCTGCTATTTTGGCTTTCATTTGTGCATCTAATAAGATATTTGAAGTCTTGAGATCTCTGTGGATTATTGGAGGTTTACAACCATTGTGCAGATACTCCAGACCTTGTGCTGAATCTACAGCAACTTCGAGTCTCTCTCTCCAGCTCAAAACCTTCTCATTTTTCTCTGCAACCAAACCACAGTAGTTTTAAAGTAAGTCGGTCGTGAGACACCTAAACTTTCACCGAACGTACAAGTAGACCCACTTTACGAGATTCTGTACAATTAGGTCAAGTGTGTTTACGGTGTTAAAATTTTTCATCAGAAGATGCTGATGTGGTGCCATGTGGCAAGTCAACCAACACTTTTGCTGGCGTGGAGAGCGACATGTCATATTTGCTTGGAAGTTCTTTTGTTTTGTTGTTTCTTGATTGAGCATTGACTTTAGTTAACCGTGTCAAAAGATGTTGATCAACTGAAGTCAATGCTCGGTCATCAATCACGTCAACAAAAATGCCAATAGACTTGCCGCATGGCACCATACCATTGATACAATTGTTTTATTCGTACAAAATTAAAAGCCCAAGCATTTATTCGTATAAAGTTTGACAAAATAGACTTATATGTGTATTTAATGAAAGTTTATATGCTCATGAAGATTTTTTTAGCATATACCTGATAAATGCTGCCTCACATTTCCATTAGCCATGTACTCATAAATAAGAGCCTTGCGTTCATCCTCATCACAGTAGCCAACAAGAGAAACCAAGTTCCTATGATGAACAACCATTAAGAGTTGGGCCTGCAATCCAAAACAATGGGTCGTCATTTAGAGCTGATAAATCGTGTCGTAACATGACACAATATACAAAAATAGCTGCCAAACACGTTGAGTCATTTCGTGTCAAATGTGCTGGATAGTGTGGTCTAAAATGTGTTGGTTATCATGCACGACATGTTTATATTCGTATCAATCGTGTCGTGTCGTATCATGTCAACACGGTCCATTTAGTTACCGTATTGGATGTATCATGTTTGTTTTTTGTGTTCATATACGTGTCGTGTTGTGTCGTACAATACACAGCACAACACGCGTGCACAAATTTATATAACCTCTGCTCGAAACTCCTTATAGCCTTGATGTGATAATGTAGAGAGCAACTTTACAGCAACTTGAGTTTCATCTGCAAGAAATCCATGATAAACCTTGCCAAATCCTCCTTCTCCAATAACAGTCTTAAAATTATCAGTTATACTTGAGACCTCATAATACGAAAATTGGCTATTCTTTAATTTCAATGGCTCTTCTCGGTTGGATGTGATAGAGATCTCTGCAGAAATGAAACATCATCACAAATTCTTTTGTTGCATAACATTAACAGAAAAATAACGATAATCGAAGACTAAAATGCATAACAATGAAAACATGAAGAGCGAGAAAAATTTAAAGTGAAATGAAGGACACAAATATCATTTCACGAGTTTATAACTGTTCTCAACCGATTTCTAGAAAGTAAACAACATATTTCACTGGAACATGCGTGTAAACATAAGAAATGCAGGAAACAAAACTTTTATTTTGAATAGTTTATAAGTACAGAAAGAGTAAAGCCAAAAATATGAAGTGCCAGAAAATACCTGGTCTATTTTTCTTGTTTCTCCAGAAGACTACTAAAGCACTCAAGAGCGCAGCGAGGAAAAGAAGTGAAACCGCAGAAGCAACAAGTGGAACAACAAACTTCTTGCTCTTGTTATGGCATGAATCTGTTCGACAAAGATTTGGATTTCCGTCCAAACTACCAAAAGAAACAACCAGTTTTGATACCATATTAAACTTGACACTATATCAAAAACCTAAGATGATAGGTGGAGAATTCAACTATTATATCAAGTAACAACATATTTCATATTCTTTAACATGAAATGCTTTAACGTTATGCAAACCTCAACATTGCCGGTGTATCCTTGAAATTTTCCTTTAAAGCCAGGGGAACTGAACCCGAGAACTTGTTTCCGGTTAGATTGCTATAAACACAAAATGAAATGATCCGATCAGCATAGCCCTCCTGGAAGATTAGTTTTGCAAAATAAAAGCTCAGTATAACTTACAGAAGTTTCAAATCTTTCAATCCAGCTAAAAAGTCTGGCACTGGTCCGGTCAATTCATTATATGATAAATCCCTGAAACAACAGAGAATTAACAGGTTTTGAATGAAACATAGTTTCCATGCGATCAATTCGTGAGACCTTACAAGAACTTTAATTTTCTGAGAAGGGAGAACGAGGTAGCTAGTTCTCCTAGTGATAAGTTATGTTAAACTTAACTCTAACCCAAAAAATTAAATTGATAGGTGGATGACCAACTAGTATATTAAGTGACAACATATTTCATATTCTTTCAATTTGAGATTCCTTAACAACATGCAAGTTGGATAAGATAACGGACCCTGAACGTGGAGCAAGAAGGAAGCTAAAATAGACAAGTCACTAGACCTAAACAAAACCAACTCTGATATCATGTGTAAGGAGGATAAAAGCAAAAATATCGAAAGGTTATGAAAAGCTAAATTAAAGAATTTTATGAAATCTTAATGAAAAAAAGTAACAGAAAATGTTATTTAAAATCTTGACGGAAGCTCCATGAGACTCTCAAAAGTCAAAACAATGAATCAATAGGTTCCGATATCATGTTAAAAACTTCAACTCAAAAGCTTAAACTGATAGGTGGAAGTATCAATTCGCGAGCACTTACAAAAGCTTTAGTTTTCTGAGACGGGAGAACGAGATAGATAGTTCTCCGGCTAAGTTAAATGAGCTCAGGTTCCTGCTTGCAATTCACCAAATAAGAAAATGGTGTACTCTTTTACCTCATTGTATAAAACTCAAGCTTCAAGGCATGTTTCAAAGCAACCTATAGTTTATTGGAAGTGTACTTACAGTGAGATGATCCTTGGAATAGTGGTGCTGGTGCAGGTCAAACCATCCCATGATAAATCACTTGGAACACATGGATCACCCTGCCAGTTTCTACTCACTTTGTAAGTCTTCTTGATGCCCATCATTGCACTAACTAGTGTTAACATTGAAAAAAGCTCAGATTATGATCAGTCACTTTCATGGATCATTTTAAAATAAACATGTGCCAATTATGATGCTAAAAGATCAACCTTATAAATAGATAACTTTCTTTACACCCCTCATGTTCGAGCCTCACATGCAAAATGTGGGACCTCTTGAATCAAAACTCCCCTCACATGCATACATTTTCTCTTTACACGTGGGTCACTAGCTATATGATACATGCTCAATCGGGAGTATTTTAAACTAAAATCTCTTGTGTGTAAGTATTTTCTTTTTACACGTGGGTCACTGCTTGACATGTGTACAACCGGAGTCCTTTAAATGAAAACTCCCCTAGATCAAAACAGGAGAGCCACTGCAGGCGTGGATTCACAACATGCACGATCGGGCCACTCCAAGCATGGAATTGACATATGCACAATCTGGATCTTAAATCTAAACTCAGCATGGACTTAACACATGAACAATTGTGAGCCTTTTAAATCAAAACTCTTCCAAATTTAAACTCAATATGGACTCAGCAATCGGTGATCTTTTAACACGGGTCTTTTAAATCAAACTCCCCTACATTATGCCTAGATCAAAACACGAGAGGCACTGCAGGCATGGATTCACAACATGCACGATCATGCCACTCCAGACATGGACTCAACATATGAATAATTTGAGTCTTTTAAATCTAAACTCGGCATGGACTTAACACAAGCACAATCAGGACTCGATGCATGCACAATCGTGAGTCTTTTAATTCCAAACTCTCCTTTGCACAATCGAGGTCGAGAGTCTTTCAGATATAAACTTAGCATGGACTCAGACAATCGGGGTCTTTTAAATCAAAACTCTCCTAGATTATGCTTATATATCAAAACACCCGGGCTACTACAGTCTTCAAGCATGAACTCGACACATACACAGTCAAGATCTTTTAAATCAAAACTCCCATAGATTATGCCTAGATCAAAACACGAGGGCAGGTGCAGGCATGCACTCGACCTCGACGTCATCAGAGGTATCTTAAATCTAACCTTGGCATGAACTCGACACAACAATACATATTAACAACAGTATACAAGAATCATAGGGCAAGCACATACCATCTTCTAGTGTTGTCGGTAAATACCGGAGTTCAACTATCCTATATATTTCCACCCCATTAAGCATCGGAGGAGGGCCTTGTGCACCATCAACAGCATACATAGAAAAATTAACCGGATATCCCGTGTACTCCAGGGGACCTACAGTTACTGGGTGCAAGTATTCCAGTGTAACATTAGCAGCTAATTCATTTCTCAAAAAGATGTTCATGCTCCTCTTGCGACCCTCGGGGAGCTTCTCGAGTTCCGAGAAGTACAAGTAGACATAGTACTGAGAGCTCGAGTTCACATCATTGCTCATGTCCACATTGACGGTCATGGACGAGCTTCCATTTTTTGCTCGGGCAGCGGTCCTCCAGACCACATCCGGTACTTTGTTCTTGTCCTCATCATCATCATTCTGAGGGGATGCGGTTTTAACCCATTCAAGACCGGACAACAACATAGTACCATCTATGGGAAAAAGAGGCTCCCACGTGCGATCATAAACATCATAAGGGTACCTATGTAAATAATTTGGTACAATTAATATGTGCTTACATTTCTCCATCCTAAGAAAGTTAAAAACCTCAATTTTGTCCTGAACTTCTACATATGACTCAATTTAGTCCTTAAAACATTTTTTGACCTAAATTTGTCTATGAACTTTCGAATATAAATGTAAAACAGTTTTGTCCTAAACTTCTACATATGAGTCTATTTAGTCCTTAAAACATTTTTTAACCTAAATTTGTCTATGAACTTTCGAATATAAATGTAAAATAGTTCATACGGTTAGTTTCTCCCAACGTAAAAATTAAAATATATTAAATAATTATTTTTATTCAATTATTTTATTGATGTGACGGTCAACGACAACACATTATTTTTAACTTTCCAAGTAATTTGGATTTTAGAACACTTAAATGGAAAATTTAAATAAAATAATCAAATTAAAGAGGTAAAAGTGTAAGGGAGCTCTCCTTGAGAGAACAGCCCTAGGAGTAGGTGGCGGTTGCGGCTCCTCGACAGCGGCGGCTTTCGTATTGGAGCGGGCGTGTCTCTCGTATGAGAGCAATATTAT
>JAYMTE010002315.1:0-11411 GCA_036897545.1 Pelargonium fulgidum
CGCAGATTCTGCGGCGAATCTGTGAAGATTTGGTGTCCGTTTCTCCGTCTTTGATGTGCTCCATTTTCCGTGTTCAAACTCACACTCACTGTGTGTAGCTCTCGGTTTTCTCGAGACTCGATCAATCTCAGGCTGAGATTCTTCGGTTTCTCGTCTATTTTTCGGACGATTTTTCGCAGATTCTGCGGCGAATCTGTGAAGGTTTGGTGTCTGCTTCTTCGTCCTTGATGTGCTCCATTTGCCGTGTTCTGTTTCGATCCATAGCTTCCGAATCTCAAGAGGTCAGATCAGATCAAATCGTCACTTTTTGTTTTTGTTTTTTTTCACTCTTTCTGTAATAAATACTCCATTTCTTTCATGCGAATGTGTCCTTTTTGTTTTTATTTTATTTTATTTTGGTACAGTATTAATTAATTAGTTAGTTGATGAAAACAATAATTTTGTTGGTGTGCACCGCACAAAAACCACACAGTTTTTAGAGGAAGAAGGAGGTGTGTTTTGGTAGTCTTATCAAGAACAGAAGTCAGCTCTGGATTGGTTTTCAGTTTTCACTGTGAAAAATAAAAAAATAAAAAAATTGTTGGTCTCTCCAGTGGATGATGCATGAGCATAAGCATGGCCAGGAGGAGTATGAAAATCATATGGCGGTTGAGGAGGAAAAGGAGGAGCCAAGAGAACACAAGCTTAGGCAGGTTTTCCAAATTCATCTAGTTGTTTTCTGTATGCACTCTCATGCTTGATGCAACAAAGCAATGTTCTAGAGATCTTCGTATAAAGCTAAGGGGTGTCCTATTCTCTAACACACTGTCACTGTCTATCTGTATGTTATTATTTGTGGAGTAATAACAATGGGTAACAGTAGTTCTCGTGTTGCCGGCTGTTTTGTGCCTTTTGGTGGCAAAAGTAGCAAAGAGGTAGATATTGACTTCCTAGAGCAATTGGATGAAGGATTGGGTCACTCCTTTTGTTATGTTAGGCCTTTCATTTTTGAATCTCCTGCCATCTCCCCGTCAAACTCTGAGAGGTTTACTGTTGATTCTAGCACGTTTGATTCCGACACTTGGAGTGGGTCATTCAGACACGATACAGTTGAGGATCCCTCCCTTTCATACAGAGCCATCATCCTCAACAAGAGTTTTCCTGAAACCACTTTCAAAACCATCTCAGGTGCTTCTGTCAGTGCCAATGTTTCTACCGCTCGCACTGGTAACCATAGTGCATTATTTGCCACAGACGTTCTGGAGCCTGCTGCATCATTTGAGAGCACCTCCTCATTTGCTGCAATTCCTTTGCAGCCACTGCCTCGTGGATCTGGACCTTTAAATGGGTTTATGTCAGGGCCTCTTGAGAGAGGTTTCACATCAGGTCCTTTGGAAAGGGGAGGTGGTTTTATGTCTGGTCCAATCCAGAAGGGGATTATGTCAGGTCCTCTGGATGCTACTGACCAAACTAACTTCTCTGCTCCTCTTACACGTGGCCGCCGCAGACCAGGCTTCAAACATCTCATGAGGAGTGTGAGTGGGCCAATGAAAAGCACCCTTTCCCGTACCTTTTTGAGACATTCAGTTGGTTCTACTTGGAAGCAAAGATTCTTCTCGCACCCAATGACTCAAGTAGCCTGGCATCCTAAGGAACCAAAGCTTCGAATGGGAACCACCCGTAACTGTTGTGAAGTAGGACAATCAGAAGTGGAATATGGGAATACCTGCAACTTGCAATGGGCTCATGGCAAGGCTGGAGAAGATAGAGTTCATGTTGTGCTTTCAGAGGAACAGGGATGGTTATTTATTGGAATTTATGATGGTTTTAGCGGGCCAGATGCACCAGATTTTCTGATGTGTCACCTTTACAGAACTTTAGACAGGGAATTGGAAGGGCTACTTTGGGATTATGAAGATAAATCTCTTGTTGATCTTGTGCAATCTGAAACTTCTAAGAGTGGAAATCTGGATGCTGGTTCAGAGAGTGTCTTGGAGGACCAGACCACTTCTCATTCAAGTGATGTAGTTTCTCATAATTTATCATCTAATCCAGGGATTCTAGGGGGTCAATCATCAAATTGTGAGATAGTTGAAGAAAAAGATGAAGCTAGGGGCACTTTTGAGCATCAGTTACCTGGTTGCGAACAACCTGGCATCCCAGGGAGTGCAACTGTTCCTTTTTCAATTGCGGGCTTGACTGGTCAAGGCAGAAAAAGTATGAGACTTTATGAGCTTCTACAAATGGAACAACGAGATGGACAAGATGTTGTATCAGTATCCCGAGCTGGGAGCAGAAGAGAAGTTTCACAGGATTTTCAGCCTAATCTAGATACTGTAAGTTCTAGGGAAACCAGACAAGGACATCTGAAATCTTGCTCACAAAACTCTAAATATGATCATTCTATTCATTACAGTGAAGATCCCACTACTTCTGGAGAACGTGGAGGGGTTGGAGTTGATTCTGTTGATAAAAGTGTTGTAAATGCTATTTCTGTTTCTGGGAAAAGGCAGAGTACTAGGACATCCCTTCTTAGTGAAAAGATTAGGCAAATGTATAGAAAGCAGAAGTCATTGCGTAAAAAATTGTTTCCTTGGAATTATGATTGGCACAGAGAGGAAACTTGTATTGATGAGAGAATATCAGAACCTGTTCTACCTATTCGTATATGCAGATCAGGTGTTGTCGACCATGATGCAGTCTTAAAAGCGATGGCTCGAGCACTTCAAAAAACTGAAGATGCTTATGTGGATATGGTAGAATCGGCTCTTGACAAAAATCCCGAGCTTTGTTTGATGGGATCATGTGTTCTAGTTATGTTGATGAAGGATCAGGATGTGTATGTCATGAACCTTGGGGATAGCCGTGTGATATTGGCACAAGAAAGACCAAATGATCGCCACCCAAACCCAAATTTTGTGAAGGATGATGTGAGGCATGGGAATAGGTCCAGAGAATCTCTAGTACGTATGGAGTTGGATAGAATATCGGAGGAGTCCCCAGTGCACAACCGAGACAATCAGATAAACAAGATAAACAAAAATAGAGAGATCACTGTATGCAGTTTAAAGATGAGAGCAGTTCAGCTTTCTACTGACCACAGCACTAATGTTGAAGAGGTCTGTTTCCCTCTTTCTGGAAAGTTTCTTCCTATTATTGTTTCATGATCTTTATTCAAATATTTTTTTTTAATAAAAAATATATCAATAATTTGTGGCCCTTCTAAATTTTGTTATATTCATCAAAGCATAGCTGTAAGTTGGTTCCTTACTCCTGATGTCTTGTAACACATGTGCTGCATATATATAGTATGTAATTAACTTTTAGATTAAAGTGTCGTAATTGAACCTTTCCCAAAGAGTTTTGCTCAAGTAACTTGAACTATCAAACTCTCACTATGGCATAACTCTTATCATGTGTTTTATTTAGTAGTTTTGATGATAGTTTTATAGTGAGGTATGCAAGCGTTAGAATAGACCAAGTTTTACAGCTTTAAGTTTTTGATTTTGGTTCACAACTGTTAAAATTCTTTTTGTATCTCCAGAGAACAAAACTATCAAGTTTGTGAGTTCAAGATCATCAACTTTTCTTCTTCCGTGTACTTGTCATTTCATTCTATTTTTATGTTTTGGACATCTCACATTTGGGAGTTGTACCCCGTTTTAGTGTTTTTGCATATTATTAGTTTTTAGAATTAAAATGCCAAAAAGAAAAAGTATGTCTTCAATAGTGTACATTTGAGACTTGGGAGTTCTACCCCGTTTTAGTGTTTTCGCATATTATTATTTTTTAGAATTAAAATGCCAAAAAGAAAAAAATAAGTCTTAAATAGTGTTTTGTGTGCAGTATTTGAAAAAACAAAAGTTTACACTCTTGATTGTTTGCTGCAGGAAGTTTCTAGAGTAAAGGCAGAACATCCTGATGACAACCAAGCCATTTTGAATGATCGAGTGAAGGGGCAATTAAAGGTCACTAGAGCTTTTGGTGCCGGGTTCCTAAAGAAGGTTAGTTTATCATTTAACTATGACCTCTGATCAAAAGTTATTTCTTGGATTGCAAAGCTGGTTTCATGTATGTGTTGCTAAAGATTGTTTACTTTTTAGTGATTTTAACATTTTTGCATTCTTGTAACATAAACATTTATTCAAGGAGCCTGTCTCAAGTGGTACGGGAGTATATAAATAGAAGAAAGCTTTAGCATGTTCAAGGATACTAAAGTTTGACATTGTTTAACTGCTCTGTTAAAAGAGTTGATAATACAGAAATTGCAAAAATGAAGTTGTAAAATTGTTTAAGGATGCGTGGAATGACATATTATACTAATAAAAGGCTATTTTCATTATGTCCTTAGTTTCTTGAACTATTTAATTATTTTTTGTTTCTGGTTTTGATCCAATTTTCTAATTATTTTTTCCATACACTGCACTGCTTTAGAATGCACTTTCACTTGTTTGCTGCAGCCAACATGTAATGATGCTCTACTTGAGATGTTTCGGGTTGAGTATGTTGGAACTGCCCCCTATGTCAGCTGTATCCCTTCTGTTTTTCATCATCGGCTATCTTCAAGTGACCGGTTCTTGGTGCTCTCTTCTGATGGGCTTTACCAGTACTTCAGTAATGAAGAGGTAGTTGCCCATGTTACATGGTTCATGGAAAATGTCCCGGAAGGTGATCCTGCACAGTACCTGATCGCTGAGCTTCTTTTCCGCGCTGCCAAAAAAAATGGTTAGTTGATTAAGTTTGCTAATAAATTTTGGTCTTTTTAATGTCCTTGGTGAAAAGCTCATGTGGGAAAATCTAGTGGTGTCAGGTAAAGAGTTCAGGTGGCAATAATAGGAGCCTACCATGATTTTGATCTTGTTAATGTCCTAGTATGTTTCTCCTTGTTTATCTCCTTGTAGTCTAGTGAGTCACATTTTGCTTATCAAGGCAGGTTATGATCCTGGCCAGAGACCACGGGGGAGGCAACATAAATGGTCTCCTTCGAGCCTAGGCCAGGATCATAACCTGCTCTGATACCATGTTAAGCTTACGTTTTTAGGTTGAAGTCAAGTTCAATATGGTATTAGAGTAGGTTATTATCCTGGCCTGGGCTTTAAGGTGCCCCGTTGCCTCTCCATATGGTCTCCAACCCACTTGTAGAAGGACATGTCTGCAGTGGCCCATGTGTAGAAGAAAAATACGTACACGTGAGGTGTGCTGATTTAAGAAACCTCTAATTGTGCATGTGTCGAGGCTTACACGTGAGGGGGAGTGTTGAAGTGGGTGATAAAGTCACACATTGAAAAAATGTGAAGTGAATGAGTTGCACATAATGGTTAAGGTTGACATCTTAGCAGTGAAAGCTCAAACCATTGTATGTTTCCCAATATTTCAATATAACTCAGTCTAAAGACTAGAAAACCAGCTCTTCTATTTGGTATAATTACATGTGATGTTAATTTGTTTCTGGGATGCAACTCACTTCCGGATTCTCAACTTTAGCTCTTTGACTTTGCATCTACAATTTTATTTTAAGCATCATATTGCGTTTACAAATACAGTCAACTGTACGGGCAGGCACATTTATTGTTAAAGTACAAAGCTTAAATTCATTAAGTGGCCTGTTTGGGAGTCTGCGATCCTCCTGCACATGCCGTTTCCTTGTACAGATCCGGAAGTATTTATTTTTGTTCAACTTCTGATGCCTTAAGCATCTGTCACTGCAGGAATGGATTTTCATGAACTGCTTGATATTCCTCAAGGAGATCGGCGCAAGTATCACGACGATGTTTCTGTGATGGTGGTGTCTCTGGAGGGAAGGATTTGGAGATCGTCCGGATAATTATTTCACATTTCCGTGCTGTGCCAACACGACTTCATTCAGGTCTACATTACTCTATCTTGTTTTCTTAGCCAAATATACTGAAGTTTAAGAGGAGAGAGAACAAGAGTTACTGGTGTAGCCCCCAAAATTTTCTCTTGTTACAAAATGATTTGTCAATTAATGGCGCCAGACCTATCAGTTGTTCTATGAATGGCTTGGCCAATTTATATTTAATAGATCCAAGTGTACAGTAGTATTATATAACCTAGGTGGTTTGTGCCACCGATTTGTCTTATATTACATGTAATTTGTCTAAAGATAATTTTGGTTATAAATAGATGACATGATCATTGTCACATGATTGTTATCGTTATCTTGTAAACCATACTCTTAAGGGATTTGGAACATTTAACGTTACTTCGAGAATACATATACTACATAAAAGAATAGATTGGCATGTCTCCAGAATTTCAATTTTCAACAGGTGAACAAATGCATGAAACTTGGCAACGAATCAATTGGTGCCTCCATAGGCTAACAAAAATAAGACATTTTCAAAGAATATAAGAATCAATGCACAAGGTACTAGAGATGGTAAAAAGAAATATATGCATATACAAGGTACTATACTACATTACTACCATTGCATAAATGGTTTCAGCACATGAAATACAAAAACCAGCAACATATTCATGGTCTTTTTCTTGGTATGTGTTATAGATATGTGAATCAGAGTAAGAAATTCGAATTCTCTTTTAACATGGTTGGAATTTTACCTGTAAAGTTTTTTGCATATGACAGATAGGCTTCAAATCAAAATGGCCAACAATTGTACCTCTTATCTTGCAAGAACCCAAAGCAGACAACCAGTACCCCCTTTCTGTGTTCATTGATCCTCTATTCATGCACCGGTAGAACCTGTGTGCCAAACTTCTTTCATCAGTTTTTGTGCATAAATGCAGTAGAGAAAGTTGGTTGATCAAATAATTACAGACACAGGTACAAAATGCAAGATATGATACAGATATGGGGGCAAGCATTTAAAAAAAAAATATCACAAGCACGATACACAAAACATACTTTAAACAATAGTAAATGACAATTATATTTTCTATGTTGCATATAAATTATAAGCTACGTCAATTCATGTACGCCAATATGTTTTAGATTATTGAACTTGTTCAATCAACTCATTTTTGGAAAAGGATAGAGAGGTGTGTGACACATATCCTCTTTCAAGTGATTAAAAATTGAGAACATATACCGAATGTCTATACGTATTGAAGCATCATAAATTGCTATAGATGAATGTGGCAAGTAAACTAAGCTGCTTAAGAGGATCTTGAACCATTCCACAGCTTTACAAGCTTAACGCTCAGGTTCAACAAGCTAAATGTGTTCAATTCGCAGTTCAACTAGGCTTCTGGGCACGAACAACACTCCTATTCAATACACAATTCCCTTAGAATGGGCATAACTATGTTGCATTATTTTAGTCATGTATCAAAATCAGCTGAATATGGAATTCTTATTATTGTAACAAAGAAAAAAGGATTCACAATTGCCCAAAATCAACATCTCAACATCAAGCTCAGGTTCAGTTATCTTACAGCTCTCTATGAGCTTGTTGATGAGAGTCTAATTTGTGAATTGTGAGTGCTTCACCAACTTAAATCCAACTGGCATGAAGATTGAGAATTACCTCAGGAGGGTTGATATGACTGCCCTGAAGTAAATATCGGGCATTATGCAGAAGAGCATTGGCCTCCTCGTTTGATGCATCAAGCAACCGCAGTTCTTTGATTTCATCCTGCCATTTCTCCATTTGTTCCTTGTGCAACCTGCAAGCAAAAGTTTTATTCAGAATGGTTAAAATCAAAACTTAGGTTAGATGATTAAATCATACATCAGATGGTAACTCACATAACCAATCGATCTTCAAAGTCATTACTCAGTTCCTTGAACATGGCCCTTCCTGATTCCAATAACTCAGATACCTGCATGCATCATTGATCATATGAAATCACCTCAAACTTCCAGATCCACTGACCTTAATTTCAACTTGTTTCACTTATTGATACATCATCTAATCAAAGAACTAGGTAAAGAGCAGTATATGAAAGATATTATAATTTTCTAGGCATGTGATAGAGTATAGCTACCATTTGAGTAAAGCGATCTATCTTTTCCAGGATATTAGTTATATTGTGCTCCATCTCTTCGGATACCACAACATTTGTCTCTGTTTCTTCATTCGCTGCGACTATGGATAATCCTCCGTCCCCGACATTATCTCCATTGTCTTGCATCTGTGAATTGTAAGAATCAGAAACTGAGATCTGAAAGAATGAATGTAGACAGACAGATCTACACATACTGTTGTTTTCATGCGTTTTCGTGCAAGTTCATCTCCTTGGCTATCCATTTGAAAATTTCTTGTTGATTAGATCTGGAGGAGGGAAATAAAACAGATTAATTCACAGATGGCGAGTAATCACGAGAGAGGAACATCAATTGAACATCGAAATGGTAACGGAAACTACTCTACAAACAGAACAAGATCAATATCAAGCCAGTTCCATTCTATGAGTAGCCATTACGAAACCAAAGCAAACAACGCATTTGCTAACAGATGCTTTGCTTCGTAAATCTGGAACAGAAATGTCGATGAACAGAGAGAGATGAAATCAAAACAAATCAATTGCAAATAATCAGGCCGGAACTGAGAGTAGTAACAGAGTTCGTTGTTGAGTACGAAATTACCTCAATTAAGATTTCAAATCTAACTGTAATATAAGCCAAAGTAACCGAAAATCAAATGAAAACTGTAATTGATATTGAAGAAGAAGTCGATGATGATCGCATAAATTGCTTCATACCTTCGATCAGTTCTTCGCTCAGATTCCGATCCGATTGGTTTGCTATTCCTTTGCTTCCAACTATGGATTTGTGTTTTTGATTCCTTGTTGCAGACAGAGAGAAAGAGAAGCAGAATTATTTGGATTTCAAATTGTAGATTGGCGCCAATTCCTTGCAGACGATTCCCTCTTTATTTATACTACTCCCAGCTTAGATCTCTCTTCTCGAACACTCTTTTTTCTGTTGACAGCCCTGCTCCTACGAGCTAGTTGTAAATAGTAATAAAAGACAAGGTCACTTTAGTCATTACACTAACCGTTGTGTATATTTCATCCCTTTCATAGAAATGTGACACCGATCAGATGATATAGTTGTCAAATGAGATCCGTTGTAACTTCAAGAGCGAGCTAGAGAATTATCACAATAGAATAGTCGGCTTTACGCAACTTATTATCAATTATGTCTTCCGAGGTTCAAAATTGAAGTGTTTTTTGTAATCCCAATCAAAGGCTTTTTTTATTCATGAAATGTGCTTGAAATATTTGCTTAAATGAAAATAGGATGGTCTAATTTTAAGCAAAATTATCAAAGTTGATGAAACCATAGTAATGGAATATAGTCAATCTAACACATACCAATGATAGACAATACACATCTGTTACAATTTATACCAAATAAATATTAGCTTTCTTGACTTAATTTCAATCTATCTCCGGAAGTGAATGTTCACAACTGAGGGCTGCAGGAACAAAGTCTGCTGAATGGATAGAGCAAGGGGCAAAAATGGATGAAACAGGAACGACGAGATCTTCTTTGTTCGACCATCCATAGTACCCGCTTCAGGACCTATTCCAAAAATCATAACTGTCATTTTGAGATCCATGTAGTTCAAAACTCAAACAAGATAATGAATTAAAGGTCAATCCTGAAACAAGCTGAAAGTAACAACGAAACTATGGAATTATTACATATAAAATATGCCTTTGTTTTGTGTGGAAACAATGCCTTTTAATTTGCATGACATTTGAACATCAATATGTGCATGAATTGCTTTGAATGATACTCAAAATTCGTACCTGGTTTAATCTTAAATTTGAGGTTGTAAGGTCGCCTTCTTGAAATGAATTTGATGGGATGGTCTGTTGATTGTCTGTGCCGATCAGTTGCCGAAATAAGCTGCAGCAAGACAGCTAAAATGGTCAGAAATCATGCTAAAGTACCATTTGGAAATATCAAGTCACCAAGAGTCTAGAACCAATCATTTGCATGACACGCATTGATACCATCTTGAAAACTGTTAAATCGAACTTAATATCAATGGAATTATTATTTGGGCCCTGCATGAAGCACTGTATCGAAACAAAGTTCCAACAGTTTATAAATACAAGCCAACTATCATTATGGGGTTAAATCTGTTTTCGTTGGAGTCTTTCTTTAAATGTTTTTTCTTTTAATTTTTTTTTTTATTTATTTATTTTTTTAGTGGCAATACAGCAAGATAGAGAAACTCAATGTGGCAGCCTCAATGAGAGATAGACCACCAGAGATCAGCTTAACTTTAACTCTAAGAGAATTTATCTACCCCGACTAATATGATGTTATAATTTGGTGATTTTATTATAATTTTTCATAATCTACACCGTACCTTTTCATCAAACCGAAAAAGAGATTGATCAAAATAGGGAGAGGGACTCTGTGACTGACAGCCGATAGGCAAAACGCCCAGCATCTTCTTCACGAACTGCATATCTTAGGTATATTAGTTATGAAAGTATATCAGGACGCTCAATATAATAGCTGACTATGAGTTACATATAAATATTGCTCTCATGCTATGGGAAGAAATTTATCAAGAGATTTTCTTGAAACAGACGAGTAAATTAATTTGCATGTAAGAAATTTGAATGAAGAAACTTAAACCTGTGAGAAGCTGCTGGTTTTATTTTTAAGACACTTTAGTTGCTCACGAGCATGAAGATTATTTGAGTGAGATGATATGAGATTCATGTACAATGAATTTCTTGACGTTGCGTGGAAGTGGTCAGAAAACCGTTCAAACAAATCGTAAAGCTCTTCTGCTGAATTCTACATAAAGGAAAATGTGATATTCATGTCACAGATGCACATTTCACTGGATAACATGCATCAGGCACAAATGTGTCGCAAACAAACCTGATAGAAGGCAACAATTTCAGTTGTCTCCATGTTATATACAGCAAAGAACGCAGGATGTTGATCAGTATTTCTTGATACCTGAAGCTTAAAAAGAGTATAATCACCACATGTATCTTATTGCATTCATTGTAAATGTATGTGATGTAACACACACTAAGTCACCAACTGGGCAGTGGCATACATAATTGGTAAATGATAATGCCAGTCACAGAACATCATATGCACACACAAGCTTCTTTATAAAATAGTTTTGAACAATAATAATGACCACCATTTGTTCGCATTGAACTAGTGATCGCAATTTCTTTATAATCCCCTTCATCAAATAGAAATCAATCATGTGAATGGAAATACAATTTACATATTTAACTAGAAGGGAATAATGAGTTAATATTATAATCGTAAGTCCCATGAGGCTTCAAATAAAAATGAAGATGATTCCCTCTAGTAGCAATAAAAGTAAAACAAACTTGTATGCAATAGATAAAAGCAATTTTTACTATATGGTTTGGATGGAACAGGATAATAGACATATGCATATGATTTGCTTGGTATGTTATCCTAGTTTACAACTCCTTCCGTCCCTAATTGA
>JAYMTE010002316.1:0-11407 GCA_036897545.1 Pelargonium fulgidum
AAAAAACAAAAAACAATTTGCTTCAATCACGTCCGTCCAATTAAAATTAAAATTATTAGAATGCGGCCAAAAAATTATTTATATATAAAAAAATGCATGATGCATATTAAAATTAGAAAATCGGATTCTATTCTAAACGAATAAAAAAAAACATCTATTTTAGTAGCAATATTACTATGGTCACAACTCTAAGCCAAAGGGCAAAGAGTCGACTGTAGTTTCGTAATAACCACGTCCCCACAGGGGCAATTTCGTCACGAAAATTTATACGCCATCACTTTCTTATATAAGCACCACACCCAACTGGTTAATACCAGATAATTAGTCCTCTCTAATTAGAAACAGATAAGACGTTAAGCTCTCAAACAGAGCCCGAGCTCTCTGTTTTGCTCTGTTTCTGCAATGGCGACCAAGACGTCCCACACCGACGCCGGAAACGGCGACTTCTCAGACCACGAGCGGTGCCCGGTGGAGGAGGTGGCGCTGGTAGTCCCGGAGACCGACGACCCCTCCATCCCCGTCATGACCTTCCGAGCCTGGTTCCTGGGTCTGACCACCTGCACGCTCCTCATCTTCCTCAACACCTTCTTTACCTACCGCACGCAGCCCCTCGCCATCTCCGCCATTCTCATGCAAATCGCGGTCCTGCCCATTGGCAAGTTCATGGCCAAGGTCCTGCCCACGACTGAGCACAGCTTTCTGGGGTGGCGATTCAGCTTAAATCCGGGACCTTTCAACATGAAGGAGCATGTTATCATCACCATCTTCGCCAATTGCGGCATCTCGTACGGCGGCGGCGACGCCTACTCGATCGGCGCCATTACCGTCATGAAGGCCTACTACAGACAGGGCGTGAGCTTCCTCTGCAGCCTCTTCATCGTCTTGACCACTCAGGTAACTTTTACAAAAATTCTTTTTCTGGGTACTTTTGTTTGAATGATTTTTGTTCTTGTTGGTGGTTTTCATGAATTGGGTCATGATTTTTTTATTATTTTATAATTTCTTTGCTGGTTCGGAAGATAATATCTGCAAGTTAAAATGGTGGGTTTGCATTATTGTGGGTAAAGGAGGAAACTTATGGTCCTCTTTCTATTAGAAGCTCACGCAAGTTCAAATTTTCGTAAGCTATTACTTATTAGGACATTTGACTCTTCCTGGGTCTTTTTGTTTTCATGAATTGAATGATGAGGTGTTGAAGAAACAGTTGACCAAAATTGAATTTTTGATACTTTTTTTTTTGTTTAGTTTTATAGTGTATCAGTTAAAGTTGGCAGCTTTGCATTTAATGTCAGCTGTTGAGTACTAAAAGAAGCTACTTGGAGTTCAAATTTTTGTTTTTGTTTGTGATGTTTGCAGATGCTGGGTTATGGATGGGCTGGAATTCTTAGGAGGTACCTGGTTGATCCTGTAGAAATGTGGTGGCCGGCAAACCTTGCTCAGGTTTCTCTATTTAGGTGTGTCTTCTTCTACTGATCTTAAAAGACTGAAATTGGAATTCGAAATATTGGGTTTGGTTTGATTTTCTGTTGTTTTTGTAGAACCCAGTTGTGACAATTTTAGGCTGATGCTCTAACTTAAAATGTTTGATCAGTGTTTAATCTCATAAAGTTGTAGAACAAAATCAAATCTTTTTCCAACACAAAAGAGAAGGCAATTGGGTTTTGTTTTGTGTTTCTTTTTCTTCAGTTTCCTTGGCAAACCCATGGAGTCTAAAAGTTCACTTTTGTTCTTTAACGTTTAGGAACACTATATGGTAAAACCAGAATATTTATGGAGAAAGTAGCTACTGTTCTTGTGTCATGAACAAAGTTTATGCTCCTTGGTTGGCAGTGCAACTGTCTTTTATTCCTTTTGACTTGAATTGATAGTTCACTTTGTGGACATGAAGCACAAGGCTAAAGAGTATAATATGCTTTACATAAGTGGAAGATGAACAAGTTCTTAATTTGTTATTGGTTGCAGTGAAGAATTTGCCTATATTTACTCTCTGCAAGAACATGGAGAAAGCTAACTTCAAAAAGTAGAATATGCTAAAAGACTTGTAGATGAGCATATAAGCAATTATTTGGATGACGTGTTTTGATTTGCATCTTGTTTCCATTGAAATTATTCTAATGGCATCAATGACTTTGTTGATGCAGAGCTCTCCACGAAAAGGAGTCCAAAACAAAAGGCCTCACACGGATGCAATTTTTCCTGATCTTCTTTGCGGCGAGCTTCTTCTATTATGCACTTCCCGGTTACCTATTCCCGATGCTGACATTTTTCTCCTGGGTATGCTTGGCTTGGCCGCGCAGCATTACAGCTCAGCAAATTGGATCAGGTGGGAACGGACTAGGTATCGGTGCCTTCACCCTTGATTGGGCTGGAATTTCAGCTTATCATGGAAGTCCACTGGTGGCACCTTGGTCTTCCATTGTCAATGTTGGCGTTGGCTTTATCATGTTCATCTACATTATCGTCCCCTTGTGTTACTGGAAGTTCAACACTTTCGATGCTAGGAAATTCCCCATGTTTTCGAAGGATCTTTTCACTTCCAATGGGACCAAATATGATACTAACAGTATCCTGACCCCGGACTTTGATCTTAATGTTGCTGCTTATAATAGTTACGGAAGGCTCTACCTAAGCCCTCTCTTTGCCCTCTCAATTGGTTCCGGGTTTGCAAGATTTACTGCGACCCTCACTCATGTGGCCCTCTTCCACGGCAGGTATTAGGTTACTTAAAGTTTTGCCATTCTGATATGAGATGGTTTGTGTTGATTCTTTTCCGGTTATGTAGTGACATTTGGAAGCAGAGCAAATCTGCAATGAAGAATGCGAAACTGGACATCCATGCAAAATTGATGAGAAGTTACAAACAAGTGCCGGAATGGTGGTTCCTTGCAATTTTGGTTGGAAGCATTGTCATGTCCCTCCTAATGTCTTTTATCTGGCCGCATGATGTGCAGCTCCCATGGTGGGGGATGCTCTTTGCATTTTTCTTGGCTTTCATTGTTACTCTCCCCATTGGAGTCATTCAAGCAACTACCAACCAGGTAATAAGCCCTTAATTTCTTTTTTTCGGTTTTTGGATCTCTTGTCATGGATACTGACACGTACTGCAATTCTCTTGTGACTGACTTGCAGCAACCTGGCTATGACATCATAGCGCAATTCATATTTGGGTACATGATGCCCGGAAAACCCATTGCAAACTTGATGTTCAAGATTTATGGGCGTATCAGCACGGTCCATGCTTTGTCTTTCCTATCCGACCTTAAACTTGGGCACTACATGAAAATTCCACCCCGGTGCATGTATACTGCTCAGGTCGGTCTGTGCAACGATTCTAATCAGTCATTTCTCAATGTCATTGGTGATTAACTTTCATTTTGTTGTTCAACAGCTTGTAGGTACTCTAGTTGCCGGGACAGTGAACCTCGCTGTGGCATGGTGGATGTTGGAAAGCATTGAGAACATTTGTGATGTTGATGCTCTCCCACCTGATAGCCCCTGGACTTGCCCTAAGTTCCAGGTGACTTTTGATGCTTCTGTTATTTGGGGCTTGATCGGACCAAAGCGGTTGTTCGGGCCAGGAGGGATGTACCGGAATTTGGTATGGCTGTTCCTCGTGGGAGCTTTCTTGCCGGTTCCCGTTTGGATACTCAGCAAAATGTACCCGGAAAAGAAATGGATTGCTTTAATTAACATTCCTGTTATATCTTATGGGTTCGCTGGAATGCCGCCTGCAACTCCAACCAACATAGCAAGCTGGCTCATCACTGGAACCATCTTTAACTACTTTGTGTTCAGATACCGAAAGGGCTGGTGGCAGAGATACAACTATGTCCTCTCGGCAGCTTTGGACGCAGGGACGGCTTTCATGGGAGTTCTTCTGTTCTTTGCTCTGCAGAACCAGGACATTACTTTGGCATGGTGGGGCACCGGCGGTAAAGGGCACGACCACTGCCCTCTCGCCACCTGCCCAACGGCGCCTGGTATTAAGGTCAAAGGATGTCCAGTTTTCTGATATGCATATAGCTTAGCTAGCTTTGGACAAGGTTTTGTTGTGAAGTTTGATAAAGGAAATGGCTTCACATTTTTGTGCATGATGATGCATTGTTTACTGTTTCACTGAAAGTGAATGAGATGATCACCCATTTATTTGGCTGTTCTGATCAATAAAAAAGAAACTCATGCATCCACTGTCATGGTCTTATTCAGCAAGCCCTCCATCTGTTTTTTTTAGCCATGCCTCAACTTCAACTCCTTTGTGCAAATATAACAATGTCAGCAAATAAGCAAACCATGCCATAACCTAGCTGATATACCAACAGGAACCAAAAGAATAAAATATCTCTGAAAACTATATTTATGTACCACAAGTGATCTGGCAAGATGCATCAAATCCATCATCACAACAAATATATGGCTTACCTACCATATATTTATAGAGGAGCTCAATGCAACATAATTTAGTTCTTTTTCCAGAGACCAATGCTTTTTAGTTTTTAGTAACAATATCTTTCTATTCCTTACTGATTGTGGACATTTGGGGGATATATGTGTGGAGATGGTTTCAAATTCCAGCCTCTGATACAACTAGGCTTGTCTAGCAAAAGAAAATGAAATGAAAGTTTTATCTACCTTACTAAAGGAAGAAGAAAAGAACTTTGCATGAGTGAAGTCTACATAAATTGTTGGATCAATGGTCATGAAGCCTTCGGATTATGTAAAATACAATTTTGAGGTTTCATATAACGATTCCTCCCCCGAGCTCTCAACTCATTGGGATAACATTTCCCTCTCCTGCAATTGTATTAACTACACAAAGGGAATTGATCTATTAGAGACCGTGCAGGTATATTGTATTTTTTTCTTTTTACCTCTGCAACGACTTGTAAAACACCACAGTCACGTACTTGGCCACAAACCTATGGGTTGTGCCAAGAGCCACCACAGATGGTGCACACTTTCCCTTCTGCATGTAGAGATGATTAAGCACTACATGTTGAGGTCTTGATAACGGAGGTGGAATCTCCATGTGGGATGAAGGCAGATTGAGCAGTGTCATTTGTAGATGAGGTGGAACTGCTGGTGGCTCCTTGGCATAATCCTCCGCTCCAAGTTGCAAGTTGTTATAGCTAGACTCCGGAGATTGTGGAGGTTCGAAACCAGAAATGCTTTCAAGGTCTTCAGGAACATAATCCTGCACAAACAAAAGATTAAATACAATTTATCTCAACTAGAAAAAATGATAGAGCATCCAAAATCCTAACTCCTATAATATGTGTAAAGCTAAGAGTATAGCCAGTATCAAAACCCCGACTGACTACTGTGCATTGACCATTGTGAACAAATAACTGCAGAATGAGAAAAGGCAGACTAGCGTTTGTTGTTCTAGAAGAATCTAGTTTATGTAGCCATTTCATGAACCAATATGCATGTTAATGAAGGGAGTGGCAACAAGAAATTGACAAGTATCTAGGAAAAGAACTATCAGAAGTACACATTCTTTTTCCCAATGGTACTAGTGTGGAAGCAGAAATAGTTGAATGAGTCACTTTTGATAGATAAGATAAAGAATTTATCAAGTTCTACTAATTCACGCAGCAACTATCAAGAAAACTCCACCCCTCCCCTACCCACCCAACCTTATGAAAGAGCATTTTGTGTGGTTTCTTTGACCCTACAAAAGAGACTTAATTAAGGACTTGGGACTAAAAAAAATTGACTTTCTAGAAGACCACAACTCGGCATTAAGGTTAAATTGAGTTTGGCTGAGTTGTATTTGATAGCTTTCAATCCAACCTACAAGCAGGCAATGAAAAGCAAACATGATTTATCAGTCTCGGCAAGTGATATGTGGCAGGTTGTTATCTTGGCAGCTGGGGATCAGCAATCTCTTCCCCGCAAAGAGCCACTAGTACCTCAACTACACTTCTACATGTAAAAGTATCCCCTCTTGTAGCTACAGAAATTACCAATTATTTTGATTATTTTGTAGAAATTGTCAGCAAATAATATGGCTTGGATCGAAAGGTGAGCCAAAGGAAACATATGATGTGGATGTCAGGTTCTAGAACACATGAGGATTCAAGCTCTTATTTCAAACATCAAAATATAAAAAAACTAAGTAAAGAAATTTTTTTCTGGTAAAAAATCTACATATGGTCCAAACAGATGAGTGGTTTAAAAATGGTCACACAAAACTATTCCAAGTCTGTCAACTAGGCTCAAAAAGCACCACTACTAACTAGGCATCTCAAATTTCCACCAGAAGACCACAAAACTATGTTTCCTTATACACCAACTTTTGAAGATAGAAGAATAAATTTTATTCGTAGCATAGAAAAGAAGTGCATGGATAAGCACAAGATATCACAAAGAGAAAGACCGAAAACGCTACATCAAAAGGGAATTCCAAATCCTTTGAATATCAACTAAAGGTATTCCCTAAGAAAATTCTGATGCAGTAGCTCAAAGAGATGCAATCCCTTTCTTCCTAAAGGAATACCTCAAGAAAATCTCAATATTCAACAATACCCTATGATTTTGAAACAGCTATCACCAATTATTGAAGATGTGGCCTCACTAAGTGAACATCGGCACTCTCAGTTTTCATACTTTTTTTTTTTTCTCTTTGTTCATTCCAGAAATACTTGACAGGGCAGAGTCACTGACACAAGGACAACACATGTCTCCCTTGCCTTACTAGCAAGTAGCAACTAAAACAACAGGGCAAGCAACAACCTATCTAAAATCTACATCAGTAGTTTGGAAACTATTTTTTGGGAAAATTTTCCCAGTCACATCAAGCCATAGAAATCAACATTAAAACCATTCTGACATAATGAAATGTAACTTTAAACCAGTCTGTCTCCGTCATTTTGCAGTCCAAATTTAATGGCTTCTCATTCTTGAATCAGTTTTGTTCTTTCCTTCCTTTTATGGAATCAGTTACATCCACTTTCATTCAACAACAAATCCATATGATGTCAACAACTTACATATGAGATGTTGCCGTCAGTCACATAGTCAAACAAAAGGATCTATTTTTGTCTGCCTACAATTTTTAGCTATTGTATTTGTAGCACAACTAGGAGAAAGGTGGAGCCAGACATGCACACAGAATTTCATAGATAATCTTAGTAAAATTGTTGGCAGGAGGCATTACACATAATGCAGAAAATTAACAAAACCATATTTGTGATTATATTATTACGCGAACCTTATCTTTACAGTCAGCAATTCTGGAAATTACAATCACATGCACATCACAAGTTATTGAGTCAGTCTGAAAACCAGGTAGTAGATAAAATCTTAGAGAAGATGATCGAATTTTTTTGGGATAGGTATCAAAACACGCATAAATATTTAAGCTAGAGTTTATGGTTCCTCATCACCAGTTGATCTAAGATTCTAAGGCTTCAATCTATAGTTCTTGCTTTTTGAGCAATTTAAATCAGCATTTGGCAAATTCAAAATTAAATTTCACATGCACATAGCCATTGAAGGTAATCGTTATCATGTAAATGTTAACAATAATATGATAATAAATCACTTCAGCTTAAAACTTCATGTAGATGACAAAATTAAAACTTTGCAAACAGTGAATCTGTAATTGTTCCATATAAAAGTTTGCTCAGGCCCTGTAATTGTTCCATATAAAAGTTTGCTCAGGCGAGGATCATGCCTGAGACATGGGAGTTTGTATTTGTTCATTTTTTTTCCCTTACAAGAATTCCTTAGCTAATGCTGAATGGTTTCTGACAGCAGAAAAATGGACAAACAAAATGCATAGTGTTCTTTATTTCTCACCCAGCACAGACAAATAAGGCCTCACAGAGATGCAAAAAATTGCATGGGAATAATGCTGTATCAGAACTATCTGTTACTATTTACAATTTACAACCACGTAAGATTATATTAGTTCAGCAATTACTGGAAATATCTAAGGTTCATAAGATTAGTTTCCATTTATAAATCGGAATAAACAAACTAGCTGGAGTGGTTCGCACTAAGACTTCCAATAAACAGAGAAGATAAAAATATGTACCTGTAAGTCTAAGAGGTTGTAAGTGTTGCCTGCATCATCTTGGGCCAGGGGCAAGTCAGGGGCGTACCTCCACTGTCCATCAACAACAAACCTGTACTGGTACACACCTGAAGGCAACACTTTCATAATAGTGAAGTCTTTCCCTGATCTCTGCAAGTTCATTCTAATGAACAAGGTAATAGGATCAAAATCAGATTTTAAGACAGCAATTTATGAAGTGCAAACTAAACTTCAAAAAATATAAGAATGGAAAGGCATTGAATTTCCGGCACCTTGTCTTCCAATCATCCCATGATCCCTCCACTGCTACTTCCTTGCCACCATAACTCCACGTAATCATTGTTGGAATGCCCTGCTCATTGCACATGTCATCATAGTCTGATGTCTGTACCCATGGATGGTTTGGAATCTGCATCTCGTCAGGTCTTTGTAATGGAACCACTGGGACCTGGAAAAAAAGGACTAATCATGTCTTCCTAAGTTTTTTTGCCAGGATCTGAAATCAAAACAAACAAGACTAGAGGCATTCATATAAGCAAGGCAATTCCTGTTTTAGTATATAAGTGGAAAATGTTCTAGACAAAGCAACATAACAGAAATTAATATATGAAAAGAGTTATGAGCTGTGGGTCACTGATATAGAGATGAACTTTCAAGGGATTCCAGTTTAATGAAGCATCATTCAAGCCCTCAATTAGTAGTGTAAAAAAAATTGGCTATGTTACAATGAATCCTTATGCCCCAATATTCAGGACTTATGAGCACTCAAACGCAGAAAGAAATCTAAAGCCGATACACTAGTTTTAGCCCCAGTGAACCGATCACTGGATCTAGTAGATAAGTTTATTTTTTAACATAGCAAATCAAACTTCAACACCAGATTTCGTATTCGCACCGAGGGTAATAACCCCTCCAATGAGAAACAGTGCTATAGGTTTATTCACACCTTCATTGAAGGTGATGGAGTCTAAGGCCATCATTACATGGCTAATGTCTTCTGCCCCAATTCTCGATAAAGAAGAACAAACAAAATATGAATGAATGAACTGAAGGTAATTCTATGCCTAGTGTTTTGAATTGGTACACCCGCATATTCTCTTTGGACTTCAATCAAACACCTAGCATGCAACAACAAGAAACACCACACAGCAAGCATCAATCTAGTAGCATCTCCAGAACATCTCATCCCACAAATTTTACTTGAAAGCATCAATTAAAGAACCGAAAACATTCACTTGCATTATCCCCCACATGGACCACACTTCACTCTTTTCCCACAACACTCACACCAAGTGGTTACAGGACTTCACTTCAATTCCAGCAACAAAGAAAACCCAATTGCAAACATCAATAAATAAAACACCCGATTCCACAACATACAGATTTGTAAAGAAAACCCCAAACAGAAGCACCAAATTGATAGAATCGGGATTGAATCAAGAGAGAAAACAGACCTGGGGAGTGAACATGAGAGGTGACTGAATAGCCCTGGGACTGGAAGGAGGAGACTGACCCATCAAGTCTGCGGAGCGAGACGCATCTGGAGCGACCATACCCTCCGCCACAAGAATACTACTGCCGCCAGTGACACTACCTTCCTCATCAACCTCAGATGGGCTTCCACTCCCAGTCCCATCTTCTCTACCATTAACATTTCCCATTATAGGTAGAACCCAATAAAATACTCAGCTCTATCCCTCCAAAAAAGCGAGACCCACTTGGAAAAAGACGAAATTGGAGAAGAATTGAGCAGCAACCCAGATGGGGAAAGCGAGAAATTGAAGAATAATAGAAGAGAGTGAAGGAGGAGACAGTGAAGAGTGTATCAAAATTGGGCGATGAGTTTGGAAGGGGAAATGATGGGACGTCCCAATCCCATGGATGTGTTGTTGGGTTGGGTCAGTGGGGATGGATGATGACGGTGGTCACGTCATCAATCATCATTCGCAAAGTCTTCTCTTTTCCACTTCTTTCACTCTCGCTGTTGCTTTGAGCTCTCTCTCGCTGCTTTGCTTTAATGGGTTTTCTTATTTTCTACTCAGGTTTCTCCATTGGGAGGCTCGCTCAACGCCGTTCAATGCTTCTTAATTCATATCACTATCGTCATACCTCTTTTTATTTTATTAAGAAAATAAATAAATAAAAGTTTTGTCCTCTAGAAACAAAAAAAAAAATGTTCTCTTTTAAGTTGGACGGTGCAATAAACTCGTTGGACCGTATCGAACCAACGAACCGTACCGCAACCAATCTAGTTACAATGGGTTATGGTTCATGACATAGTAAAATCGTCACAGTAGGTTCAATATACGGTCATGATCTAAAGAAAATAATTCATAATCAAACTTGCCGAATTTGTAGGTATTTATGTATTTTTTCCACATATAATATATATACTTTAGATTTTTATCTAACCCTAGTTCCGTTGTTCATTTATATGAAATCCAAACTCTATCTTTTCTGTTACGATTCTAATTCTCTCTCTCAAACTCTTCGACTTCCTTAACCAAAAGCTCTATCATTTCCACCTCTTAAAATAATTTAAACTCACTTTCATTAGTACAATTCAACTACTTCAACGGACAAATATCTTTTGCCTTCAATCATGGGTTCTAATGAAGTTTTTCATCAGATTGGAGCAATTTGTTTTCATAACTCTCATAGGTAATTTTATGTTGTACCAACAACAGTAACATTTGAATTTGAAGGGAGAAGAAAATCGTAGTCGTTCGAGTATGGTCATAAATTCTTTGTCATTTTAATTAGTTGTGTTGTTACTTCATTAAGGCAAATAGTGTCAATTAAGCCTTGATGTTTATATACGTTTAAAAGCGTGGTTATGTCATTTTGGTTCGTTCCTTTGAATTTGACTATGTTGCAAGTAGCTCTTAGCGAGTCAGCTTAATAGCTTGAATTAGTATCATGTTGCCAATTGCGCTCGAAGTTTGTTAGACGAGTAGAGGTTGAAAAGAATCATTCCTAATTAACGAGAAAATTTGGTCGCGAGGCTTTGGCTGAGTTGTGACTATATGTTCAACATAGTGAGTTCATGAGTTTGCTTGATTGAGAGTAATCCATATCAGTGGTATCAGAGCATTTTGATCCATAAGATATGGTGGCCAGAATCGGTGTTGTTAATGATTGGGAGCACTAAGAGATTGGTGGCAAAGGTGAGAGAATTTGGGATGAACGTCACTGGCAGTTAGATAGAACTCAACCGAAAAGTGGAGGTCAACCAACAATCCAATAACGAGAAGTTTGACGAGCTCACTAGATTTGTTGGTATTTTGTTACGAATCAGATCAAGGGCTCATGAACAACTTAGAGTCAAATCTATTAGATCCCAAAGAATCAATCTAGAGGGGGGTG
>JAYMTE010002317.1:0-11406 GCA_036897545.1 Pelargonium fulgidum
ACACACTGCCCATCGTTTACTTAACAGTAATTATTACACAAAAGTATATCACAAATTTCCTATCAATTCATCCTATTTCCAATTACCGCCCCCTGTATAATGTTTATGCTCCCACTTAGAATTTAAACTTGCCTCTCGCACAATTTTAAAAAGATAATAAAATGAACTGCAATATTCACATCAATTTAAAATCAGGACAGCTAGATCTAAAGAATTGCCAGATTTGCCTCCTTAATATAGGATAGTGACAAACTGACAATGTAACATATGATATCAAATTTAACTACAGTAAGGTAAACAATATCAAGTACCTGAAGAAACAGAACAGCTTCACAGACTTTCTTCTCTTTCTGTATGCCATGCAATGTGCATTGTGATTGAATGAGAAGGCAGCATCCAAGAAGGTGATGAAGGATGCACCATTTACCATTCATCAGTATCTTGAACACTTCCAGAGCTCTTCTCCCTCCTAGAAATTAAGTGCCTCCACAATATTAAGTAGGTACTTAAGGAAGAAAAAAATATATTATCAGTGATGTTCTCTAATAAATAAATAAAAGACCTCCCCATATGAGACAAGATGGAAAAATAATAACCTCAACCGCATCGCACTGCCCATGCCTTAGGAGGATTGATGCAAGCTCAGTAGACTGGCTCAAGAAGGCACATGATTCTTCTCCCATGCTGCCCCAAATAATTAAGCTAGTAAAGTCCCGCACTAAAGTAATGAAGTTTTCTGGATTAGGGAGACATCTTAAAGGATGATTACTTTCACCTCCAGAAGAACTTTGACTATTAAGCAACAGTACAGTAGCCAAAGAGAAATCACATTTGCCAAGCTTTTCGTTCCACAAGCTTTTATCAATGCTGCTGTCTGGAGCACAGACAACATGACAATTATCATGACTATTCTACAATCTATCGAACTAAATAATCTTGATTCCTAAAAGACACAGCCAGCACTAAACCATGCACATAAATTATGCATTATGTGTCTCGAAATACATGTATTAGGAAACAGAACATCCTTATTCGAACACCAAGGTATTCAAATATATTTATTTATGATGATCTTAACAAATTTAAAGATTGACATAATTTAATATAGGCACTAAACAATAAGCAGGCTATTTCTACAACTGCTAATAATAGAATTTGTCAGAAAATAAACCCAAACCTACCAATTTTTAATGATGAAAGTTGGGAACTGAAATCTTCGAATGCAGGAGATTCTGACGGTGTGGTGCATAAGAAATGAATAATGAGCCACTCAGAGATGCTTTCTTGAACCATTGGTATCAATTCAACTTGTATTTTAGATATGTCATCATGAGACATGTGGATCTGCATTCCAATATGGAAGAAAATTACTTGTCGTATTTTAACAAATAGAATGGCTATTTAACAGATAAAAAAGAAAAAAGTTAAGGTAAATTAGTAAATTGCATAAAAAAATTAAATAAAGAAAACAAGAGACCATCAAAGAGAAGGGAAAATTGACGTGGGACACGGAAAATCGAAATTGCAGGCATATCATATCAAATTACCAAAGCATTAAATCTGCTAGCAATAAATAAAATCAGCTTGGCACTTTAAAGCTCCAAACTTTCGAACTTTCATCATTGGAAACTAGGTCGAGGAATTCACATATCATACCATAATAAAGTCATTAATATACAAGATAATTTCTTAGCTCTACAAGAGGTGACGACATATGAGCCCTTGAAACGATGTAACATTGGTGCCACATAAGAGCAACGTGTTTGGCTGACTGTTTTTACCTTGTTACACTCTACTTTTTTCTGAGTAAACTAAATATCATTTAATGGCAAGGACAAAGCATCCATATTTTCTTTCTGGGCTTTCATGAATATCAGCTCATAAGCTAACAGTTATTGCTAGGCACAGCCTGATATACGCTTACAACAGATAAAAACAGATATCTAATTAATGAAAAGATCATACATCATTAAAAATTTGCTTAAACTAATAAAAGAACAAAGCAGATTAAAATATCGGAAACTGACCTGTCCACTAATGTTCACCAGATAGAACAAAAACAGAAGAATGTCCAATGCCGACTCAAACATCACCTTTGCGACTTGAGCAGACGCCTGGACTAAGATGGAAGTGTTTATATTAAATAACATTTCAGCACCCCTTTTTTTTCATGGTTTTTGGTGGCACTACATTTTTTATATAGCTCTCATTGACGCTCAATACTCTATTCCATGAGGCAGCTTCTTCAGATGAGACAACTGGCATGCTAAAATATAATGTAGAAGCTGTTTTGCCCAGCTGATGGCCGACACTGATAATGCATCTGAGCACTTCAGAAAGAATCTCATGTTCGAGATCTTCACCAGATAAGTCCAATGCAAACACATGATCACCAACTTCATTGGAAGAACCTAACAGAATATGCAATACATAAAGTACAATAAAATTTTGATATAGGTTGTATCCTTAAAAACATATATTTAAACTTCCCATTAGTAAGCAGCTCGATATTCTCTGAACAACGAAACAAAGAAATAGAGTTCTGTCTGATTAAACCAACAGCACCTGTTGAGGACTCAAGAAACAAACCAAAGGGCGCATTGTTCTTGCACCAGTAATGGAAATAGCGGGTACAGAAATTTTTCCAGCAACACAATATCGACATTGGATTTTCCATGGTACCCTGCATACATTACACAGTATACATATATTATTGTCACTTTCAACTGAAGAACAATGATATGAAAGAAAGGGAAAAGGTTGAAGAAAACTTGCAGTTACATATAACCTCTTGTTCAATCAGTGAAAGAATTTCCTTCTTCAGTACACCAACTGTTAAGGACTGGAACTCAGAATCAGTCCAGTGTCTGTTATAATCCAACAAAGTAGCACGCAGAGCAATATTATGATGAACACCAGGATGGAGCAACCTGCGTAAGAATATAGAAGATAGAGATGGCACAATGCGATCCTGACTCTGCAAATTTTACAATGTGAAATCACAGATGAGAACTCCCCACATAACATCTGTGGACATCTTATAAAGGAAAGGCACAAAACAAATTCATCTCAACACGCCTTAGTTCCAGAGCAGGGCCTTTTGTGGGGCAGTTGGCACCAGCCCAACCTGCACTTGACTCTTCAATATAAGGATCCAACATAAATCCAACGCTACGTAACAAAAGATCCTACAAACAGCACCTAGTTCCCCCTCCCCCCATTCTGACTAATCAGATAAATAGTAAAGAATCACATATCTCTAAACAAGCATGCATACAGTACCTCCCATCCCAGTAAACTGTTGTAAAAGAACTACTGTCCTCTTTTATTGGCAGACAGAAGGTACTTTCCTACATTATAACCTCTACTGCTGAGTTCGCAACTTGAAAGTGAATAGTCAAACTGACACGTTGAGCAACAGAAACTTATATACAACAATAGCTCCAGTACCTTCAGAGATGAAAATATTGAATGAGTGATCCAGAGAAGATCATCTGAAGAATGTTCAGAAGCTTGAAATAACTGGTCGGCTACAAATTCTTCCTGCAAAGCATAACAATTTGCTTCTTCCCTGACAAGTTGCAGAAACAATTAATCTTACAGAAGAATAGATTATGGCAATTATGGTATTTAGATAACTGTAAAGAGAAGTCAATTGCAAATAAATAATCAAGAAAACACTGTCTCAGTCCAATGGTTTCATTGCAGTTTTGTGTGTGTACATGTGTGAGAGAGAGAGAGAGGCTTAAGCAACATATATATATATATATATATCAACATGATAAGTGAATGGGTGGAACTTCGATAAAACAAAATTTTACATTAAAACGTGTTAACTTTAAGACTAACAGATATACATTTGACTTACACATTAGCATCTGCAGCAACTAAGTTATGATATACCAATCCATTCTCCTTTAGTATATAAATCTTGTCAGAAGTGATTTTGACATCAATGCATCCCCCCTGACAACATTTGAGCAGTGGCACACTCATTGAAATGAACAATTTTCCCATGAATATCAATAAAGAACTTTTCATCAAACACATAAAATAGCATAGAGAAAAACAATAGTTACCTCCAAATGAATATTCTGTACTGACGGTTCCAGCAATAAAACAATCTTGTCCATTAAATTATATTGGAGGCTATGCACATAAATCCTCTCCAAGCTATCTTCCTTCATGATAAGGTCATAAAAATTAGTCCATCTAATAGCAAACTACGTCAGCATAATAACCAATAAAAATGGAATGGAATAGAATAGAAGAAGAATCTCAGCCCCATGTCCTAAACACATACTCAGGAACAGATACTTATGCAGTAGTTATACTAAGGTTTTCCATGTCCAACTTAAGAACATTGCAAAATATATAGCTTTTATTAGAGTAGACATTGCAACAATAATTTCAAACAACTATAACGAACGAAAAGATAATAAAATATATTCACAAAGTGAACCTCATAACTAGGAAATCTTCTTTGTGTCAGAAAATACCAATTTTTAATTAGATATATGAGATTACTTTGATCTATATGGTTGGACTAACCAGATTTTAAACTTTGAACAAAACATGTATAAACTAGCAAAGTCTAAGGATTCCAACAACTTTCACAAAATCAACAGATTTAACTACCTTCTGCTGAAGATGTTATATATCATAGTGGAAAAGGTGAAAGGCAAAGGAGTACAAGCATATTCTTCTAACGCAACCAAGATAAACTGAAGAAATCAAAGGTTAATCCCTCCATGGATAGACTATCTGTTCGATAATTTGAGTTTAGTCAGAACAAACATGAAGAGATACTAGAGCACAAGAAGCAAACAAGGAAGAGATAGTCTATGAGGAATACCCTCATATTTTCAGATGTATGGATTACTAAGTACGGTATCATACAGATAACCATCACTATACAGTGCAAACCTGCCTTCTGATTATGTATAAATGTAATACATGAATGTTTAAGCATGCACAGCAAAGTAAAATCAAAGATACAACACAAAAGAAAAATTCAATTAGGAGGTGCATGGGTGTCGACATCTTAGTTTGATTCCCATTTGACTTCTTGTAGCCATCAACTCAATCTAAGATCACAAATTTTAATGTATCAAACCTCCAAGAACTGAGAATGAGGATTTGATATGTCTGTCCTTTCTTTTGAAAACAAAATGTAACTGTTTCTGCAAAATAATTTATACTTGCAGGAGTTTTAACTCGGACTAGACTGTCTTTGCAATGTAACCATTGATCTTTGTGAAAATGAAATCAAAGAACTTGTGGTTGATCAGTACTGCTCACTCTATACAACTACGGAGCATACAAATAACTAACTTTCAAAGTTTTAAATATATCTTGTAGTCCTTTTATATTTCAATGTGTTCCATTCGATAGGTTAACTATCATTAACTACACCTCTAATGCCCCCTCTCCCTATTCAAAGCCATGAATTGGTAATGAACTCATGGTGTAATGATACAGTTATCAATAACAGTACAACGGTTTTACCTACTTGTCGTTTACAGTATATACATGCATATATAATAACTTCAAAAAAATGATATATCTTGTAATATTAGGGACGGATCTGTCTCAGCTCTAACATTTCTATGAAGATCCTATCCTTCAAATGTTCTATCGGGCTCTCCTGTATCCAGCAGATAGACTAAAAGATGCAAATTGGTGTTGCATAGCAACACGTACTTTTCGTCTTGACAAACATACCAAACTATGTTTACATAGAATTCAACAAATACAAATCAATTATTGCTCTAGAGAAACATACCGCACTATGTTTGCATAAAATTGCAAAAGGAATTATGTCCAAATCAAGCATGGCTTCACCAACCCATAACTTTAGAAATGTAGCTCCTGAAAGCGCAAGATAAAGGAAACAAGACATTATATTTAGACATTGTTCTCTCAACTATCAAAACATATATATAACAAGCTGGGCCACCATAGTTTATATTTAGAAAGCGGTATTATGTATACTAAATAAACACAGATGTTCCCCTGAGTTTATTTGAACTTCATATTTTTCTTACATGAAATAAATGTTAGTCATAGGCCCATGTCAGACTGCCTGCAAACCCGTATTCTAATATACTACGTGTGTTAATTATTAAAGGTAAGCAGATTGGCCAATAATCTCTTCAAAATATTTCTAGTCCTGAAGAATATATCATTTCAATTTATCCATGTAATGAACAAAGCTTTAAAAAGCGTAATCATAAATGAATAGTACAATTTATTGGTTAACAAGATCGTAAAAAAATTTAAAACGCTTGAGATAATAGAATTATGGGAGCTGTGGGAGAAAGAAGAGAAAGAAATTGCCTATGGAAGCTGGGTTGCTCATGGCATGACTGAAAACCCTGCTATGACTTGAAAGATCCCATACACGAATAGTTCCATCAGAATGAAGCACAAATGCAAGTTTCTTTCCAAGCACTTCTGATATTACCAAACTCTGGACTGGCCCTGCCATCCTACCCCTGCATGACATGAAAATAAACAAAGGCAGTTATATAACCTCTATTCAACATTGCTGATGCCTGACGGCTATAAACAATAACTTCCTCATCGAAATTGCTCTTCTATATAGATAACAGATATTGACAGCTCAAAACGTGTGGGATTATCTTCTTGGTGCATACATAACAAAATAAAAAGTAGAGGGACTATGATTCACTAGAAATAATTATATAAAATGGGCATGATTACCTGGACATGAGACCCCACAAACGACCAATTCCTGAATCATCCCGCAGCTCATGCACAAAACCTATAAGAGAAAGATGCACAAGTGCATCATAATTATCAAATGGTAAAGGTGGGCTGGAAAACATGCAGAAGGATAGCATTGTGGTCTTGTAGAAACCAAAATTGCAGAGATTAATGCACACGTACAAGCTACCTGCATTATGGAACTCTAGAGCATAGTTATGAAAGGCGTGCCATGGCGCAAGCCGCAGCGCAGCGCACCTATGGCGAGGCGATTTACTAAAGGCGCGCCGTTTGCCGAGGCGCAATAAAGGCGCGACATATGAAAACTGTATAGAAATTAGGGTATTCTGTGTGTTTAGTTCAAATTCATATCCTTAATTCAATACTACTAACTTATAATTGAAGCAAAACAGCAAGATAAGAGCATTAGAATAGCAATTCTCTTTTTAAAGATGACAAATACTACATTTCGCTTTAGATCTTTGGCATAATGATGATGACTTTTATAAATTATATCAATTTTATTGTTAACTTATTTACATTTTTTTTAGTATGATAATTTATTAAATATGCACATATATATAATTTAGTGTCTATATGCGCCGTGTTTTCAAAAGGCTTGCGCCTTGAACCATGGCTCCATAAGGGGTTTGCACCATAAATAACTATGCTCTAGAGCATATCTCACCCACAAAGCGATCAAATGTTTTTAACAACATGGAAAAATTCAAAATGGTAGACCAATAAAATATGCAATTGCAATTACACTATACATAATGCAGCCAGAATCCATACCAGGAGCACCTTGGTCGAGCATGAGAAGTTGGAAACAACCAACAGACCCATCGTTTCTGCCAATCACAAGATAACCATCCATTGCCGCCACAGCTGTTATTGCTGCAGAACCGCTATATGCTTGCATATCCAACTCTATAAGATCATTTGGAGGGAAAACAGAAATTGATGCATAAGCACCAATGTCCCGGAGCTTCAGAAGATAAGCAACACCTGATACAGTTAATGCATAAAGCAACAACGAATTTCCAGCGACGCCACAACTCTGCATACATGAAATCAACAATCAAACACACAATCAATCCCAAGCGCACACAAACACACACACACACCTAGATATAGTAAAGGAACAAAAACCTCAGCTTTGCATATAAAAGCAAATGGAGACAAAGCATCAGGAAATGTAATTCGAAGTCCGTATCGAGGAAGCTCTTTGAGAGCACAAATCTCCAGCAGCTCCAGGTCATTAGGCACGGCCTTGTGAATTCTCCTGCATCAAATTGGACAATGATGGAGTGCAAATTGAAGAAAACGAAACAGAGACGTTATCGAGAGAGACAGTACCAAGCGTAATATGTGGAAGGATCGCCAATGACGGAGCAGGAGGCGTAGTCGTCGGAGATTGGAGCAAACGGCGGCGAAGAAGCCGAACCAGAGCTCGGTGCGGCCGTAGAGAAAGGGACTGAGACGCGAATCCATCTGATGGAGTCGCTGCCGATTATGGGGACCTCCATGCCCGCCATTGTCGACCATCGAGCCATGGATCGAGCTCGTGACTGATAAACCCTAGAAAAGTAGTGTACTGTGCAGTGGTTCAGTTCCAGGGTTTAAAACTCGATGGAGGGCTCTGTATCGGTACAGAGTCGAACCGGAACGGTTTTACAGTGAACCGTTTGATGAATGGACCCGACCTAACCGGGTACCCGAAATCCAACCCGTTTTTCGACGGATTCGAATTTGTATTTGTCAACATAAAATAATTGACTCGGATCGTATGTCAAATTTTCGGCTGATCAGATATTTTCATAAATAAAAAAAAAATACAATATGTCTTGTGTCTAAAACTCATACCTCGACTCAATTATAACCCAATAACCTATAGGATCGGGCTAGAGTTAGAGTTAGAGTCATCAACCCAACCTGAACCCGACCATACTTTTGCCACCTCTAGAGATGAGTGTTTCAACATGAAAAGTTTATTCAAAAAAAAAAAAAACATGTAAAGTAAAGTTGTGCCGCAGATTGGTTTTCACCGGAGGCGGGAAGAGGAAAATATTTCAAAAAACACCTATAACAAGAAATAGCAGAGGCTGAGCCTTTTTTACTGAATGTTTTGGATGGGTAACAAGAAGAAATAGCAGTAGCTATAGCAGCAGCCATGGAAGTTAAAGCTCGGAATCGGAGAAGATCAACTCTCACAACTACAAGAAAACCCCTCTCCGACTGCACCAACACCATCTCCATTTCCCAATCTCAGTCTTCACCCACTAAACCTAAACCCAAACCCTATTTTCAATCCAAGAACAAGCCTAATCCCACCTCAACCTCCGCAGCCGCCGCCGGATCCGCCGATGACGCCGCCGAGCCTTCCACTCCTCTTCCGCCTCCCAGACCTTCGTCTTGTTCTGGTCATTTCTCATTCCCTGCTGTTTTCGTTTTATCAGCAACCGCGCTTGCTTTGTGAGAAATGGAATCTAGGGTTTTGGTTTTCTTCTCTATGCTCCTAGAATTTGATTAGGTTTGTTTTTGTTCTGATTGGAGGATTTGTTTCTCATTTCACCGAGATGTTGAGATGTTGGTTTATGAATTTGGTCTGATTTGTGCTGCGCTCGGGATGATGTTTTGGAGTTGTGTATATTCCAAGGATTTGGTTGATAGTTATTGGAGAATTGTGTTCAATGCTACATTGATCCTGCAAGTCTAGCTGAGTTTAATTTATTGAAATTAGCTTTGTTTGCATCTCCATGAACCTGTCTTCTATCGGTGCTTGGATATTTAGAGGCCTTCATGAGCTAATTTTGTGTTTAGGTGGTGGTGACAATGATGATGTTCTTGAAATTCGAACGGTTATTGTAATGTTGGTTTATGAGTTTGGTATAGTTTGTGCTGTGATGCTGTGTTCGAGATGATGTTTTGCTCATGATTTTAGCATTTCTTTTGTTTTGGAGTTCTGCATCTATTCAAAGGTTTTGGTTGATAGTTATTGGAGAATTGAGTTCAATGCTACCTGCAAGTCTAGCTGAGCTTAATTTAATGAAGTTAGCTATGTTCTCATCTCAATGAACATATATTTAGAGGTCTTCATGAGCTAATTTTGTGTTTAGGTGGTGATGACAATGATGATTTTCTTGAGATTCGAACGGTTTACAGCCGGAGACAAACTGCTGATAAAAAGAAGGGCAAAGAGAAGACAGTTGCTGTGCCTTTCAGTAGCTATTCCGCAGACCGGTTTCTGAATGCTCGGTAAAATAAAATCTTACTCGTTGCTCCATTGTACTTTCCGTATGCCCATTGACAGATTTATAATTCATCTCTAGCAATTGCTGAACAAAAGGAAAGGGAAAATTCTTTGCTGTTTTCTATCACATTCACAAGTGTTGTACCTTCACAGGAACAAAAGAACTGACTATGAAGATAAAGATCTATGGGAGCCATATACAGTTCCTTCTAAGGTGGGGTTACCCCCGACATTAATATGATATGTTTCCTCATTTTTTAGCATACTTTGTAGAATTAAGAATGTAGACTCTGTATTCAAAAAAAAGAATGTAGACTCTGAATATGCTTATATATAACAATGGCAGCTGAAACTGTAATTGCATATGTACTCTCATGCAAGATTGTGGAATATGTGATTCTTGTCAGTATGGATTTTACACTTACCGGAGATATATATATATATATATAAATTACATGTGAATCACTAATTGAATAAAAGTTTGTCTTATTTCTACGTGGAAACTGATTGTAGTGTATGATTATCTGTAAAATAATTGTTGATTATAGAAGTTGTTTCATCAATTAGTGTCCAGTGTTGCAATGTCAAACTTATACTTATGAACAACTCTAAAACCACTTATTGTTTTGGGTTCTTAGAAGGAATTTATGAGCCACGTTAGCAAGTGAATGCATTCAATAGTTCATTTTTAGTATATTCTAGAAGCAATCTCCAATTTCTTACGGCAGATGTTATGTTACATTCTGAAAATTGCTCAAACAAATGCTTGATAATTCTAGAAGTACATCCTGCTGGTGACTGTTTAGCTAAGCTTTTAATCTCTGTGATGTTGCAGAAGCAGCGCCACATGCAGCTTGAGCAAGATGCTTCTGAAAATACATTGCAAGATTATGTTCAACAACAGAGAGCTTACTTCAGTGAGGTAGATGCATTTGAACTGCCAGAAGAGGAGGTCGGATCTGGTAGCGAGTTGGACTGAAAATGGAAATAACATGTATGAGATGTCCGGATGCGCCAGCAGAGAAGTTTAACCACCCTAACCCCCTTAACATTCTCTGTATAGCTAAGTGCTTGACCAATCTTGTTGTTTCTGTTCAGTTTAGTCCAAAATTCAGAGTTTTTATTTTTTATAGTTGATGACTTAGAGAGTGCAATTTCTACTGGCGAAGTTCAGTCATGCTCCCTTTTGTGTTATTATTAGAAACTGTATCTTTGTTGATGAATTAGAACTAGAATAATAAATTGTATTTGGTTAAAAGTAACTGTGTATGCATTTTCAAATCTACTTTGTATAAGAGATTTTATTTTTTATCATACGCAGTCTTTTTTGTCAATTATCTTGTTGATGGTTTCATTGCAGTTACTTATTTTTAGGGGTGTCCACAGGGGGGGGGGCGGTGGGCGCCGGCTCCGCTGGTCCTAGA
>JAYMTE010002318.1:0-11406 GCA_036897545.1 Pelargonium fulgidum
ATAGTCTAAAAATAGAAATAAGACACTCATTTTAGAACAAAAAATTTAGATAAATAGGACACTCATTTTGAGACGGAGGGAGTATAATTTTAAAATACAAATGAAGTAACGGTAAAGAATTAAACTCAAATGTTGTTTGAGTATAAAATATTCATAAAATTTTGACTATGGGTTCGAAGAAATGAGTCGATTGGGAGGTCAACACGCAAACTTTGTCGTATCTCACCAGCGAGATCGCCCAATCAAACACTTAACCAAAATCACCGCTTGCGAGAGCTCCGTCTTCTTCCTCACCCACTTTTCTATTTTCCATTTATGGGATACCAAAAGAAGAGAAGATTATGATGAACAGACCCAAAAAGTTCCTCCACAAAATCTTCGAACCCTTCAAATTCAACTCGGGAAAGGGTAAGAACCAAAGCCCACTTCATATGTCTATCTATATATATGCTACATTTCTGATTTCACTGTTATGGTGTTTGATCAGAGGGACAGGACGATGAGGACTTGGAGAAGATTGCTGCGCAAGAGCAGAAACTCTTTCCTTACCAGGTTTTAGTCTCTGCCACCAAAGATTTTCACCCAAATCACAAGCTTGGCGAAGGCGGCTTCGGGCCCGTCTACAAGGTAACATCACTCTCTCATCAATTTCTGTTTGGTTACCCAGAAAATGATTTTAGTTTTGCTTACATTTTTGTTTAATTGAGAGAGGATTCTAGTGTTTGATTTTGTTCAGAACTCAGATGCTGTTGTTATGTTCTTCAATTTCTTGCTGCCCTATTAAATATTTGACAAGATATTTATATATTATAGATGTTTCTATTTTGTTGGCAATTGTCTAAACATGGTTATCCTTAATGATTTTTGGCATTTCTGATTCCATTTCCACATTTAATTATGCATTTTGGAATCATATCCAGCGCAGCCTTACTTGGACTTGGTCTATTTTTTTTTTTTTTTTTTCTTTCTTTTTCCATTTTCTGTAAAATTGAAACAATCAAAACATAGCAGTTGAATTCTTGAAGCTATGTCTTGATGTTCATAGATTGCAAGATTTGAAAATGAGAATAATGAATATGCTCAACTCAAGTTTGACTATTATGTTAGGCTTCAGAACCTTTTGGGGAGAGAAAGAAAAACTCTTTGATTATGGTACTATGTTAAGAAAAATGTTTATACTTAAAAAAATGTTCCATTTTGGTCCTTTAATTATTCATTTTGTTATGAATTGGTTCACAACTTTATTTTTGTTTCAATTTGGTCCTCAACCTATGTTTTTTGTTCCATTTTGGTTCCAAATTATATTATTTTGTTTCAAATTGGTCCAATGCACAATTTCTTTTGTTGGCGTGACAAACACATGACACTTAAGTTGATTAAATTTACGAATAAGACCATTTTGGAACAAAATTACATAACTGAGGGACCAAATTGGACGAAAACGGCGTGACACCTCAATTTTTCAATTTTGTACCAAATCGGTCCTATCAATAAATTTCACTAACTTAAATGCCACATCAACAAAAAAATTCCAAATAAAAATTGCCACGTTAGCTTTATTTGACGGCACCGGTAAAATTGGACCAATTCAAAAAGAAAAAACACATTAGTTTTGGGACCAATTGAACAAAATTAAATTGGGTACCAATTTGGAACAAAGGGGAACATTTTTCTTTTCGTAAAGATAAAAGGGGACCCCACTTATTGTTTTCCATACAAGATCACATTCTCAGCGAAAATGATCATGTTAGACCTTTAATTACACGTGTTGAAATCATTTTTAGCTAGATTTTCAAAGCAGCTCTGTAACTACTAGGTTGTGCGCAGGGGAAGCTAAATGATGGAAGACAGATTGCAGTCAAGAGGCTTTCGCATACCTCGAATCAAGGGAAAAAGGAGTTCATGAATGAGGCCAAGTTGTTGTCACGGGTGCAGCACCGCAATGTTGTTAATTTGTTTGGATACTGTGTACACGGTGCAGCAGAGAAGCTGCTGGTTTATGAGTATGTTGCCAATGAGAGCCTCGACAAGCTCCTCTTCAGTAAGTGCCATTGATCCTACGTTTACATCTACTAATCTGTCATGCTTGTGGTGGAACTGACTTTTATTCTTCCCCTTATGATTTTCACATATCTTACAGTCCTATGAAACTATATTGGTTTTCTTCAAATTAATCAATGTCTATATGGCCGAGTTTCTAAAATACTTTCTTGCATATTTATAACCTAACTGGTGTCCTTTGATATCAAATTCCATTTGATATGGTCAGCATTAGGGAACTAGATTAATCTGAATAAATTAGTGAATAAATCATATTAAGAGCTATAGATTAGTGAATGATTTTTTATCTGTTCAAAATCATCCGCCTGGGATGCCTGTAGATAATCAGTACTACCAGAAGATGCTTAACATTAAAATAATATACATGTTAAATTAAAAATTAATAAATAAATAGAAGAGGTGTCCACATAATGTTAAATTTCTGCATACAGCTGTCTCAAACAATTTCAGAAGATATTCCTTTCACTGCATATAATATAATGGTACATGTTACTAAAAAAGTATTCACCATATAGATGTCTTTGTGTTGCAAAGACAGTGCAATAAAATCATTTCATCAATTAAAAAATAACAGAACTAATAAGCAAGCAAGTGACAGCTTTTGTGTAATCATTAGAAATGAGGAGCATGTGCTAATTGGATATATTAGTAATCTAATACCTTGTTCTACGTTATACCATTGTTTTGTTTCATGGTCAAATTTGTTTCTTGATGGTTGGTCCAGCTATTATTGCTGTTTTTCTTCTCTGTAATCTATTCACACTGTATCTTCCATGAAAGTGCTTGTAATCTCGTGACAAAAAAGCACAGGGGACCTTGACTTTCCTTTCTCTAGAGTTTTAAGGCCCCAAGCAACCAACCACATCCTCTGAATTTTAGCTTTCTTGACCAGATCATGCACACAACTGTGCGGCTCACAGGGAAGCAAAACATGTACCATTTTTCAACCCAGCCTATGGCTCTATCCACTGAATTGAGAGAATAAAAATAATAAAAGGATGTGATGGTCTTTGATACATTATGCTTTCAGATTTGTTTGGATGGAATGGTCCAACGTGCCTTTTTGTCCAAGTTAAATTGACAAACAAAAAAAGCATGATGTGATGGTCTTGTGATACTCAATGCTTTCATAATTGCTTGGATTGGATGGCCCATCGTGCCTTATTGCTCAATTTATATTAATTATTTAATTTTTTTTTACAGAATCCAATAGTGAAAGAGAAGTGCTGGATTGGAAGCGGAGGTTTGACATAATGGTTGGTGTCGCCCGCGGCTTGCTCTACCTTCATGAAGGCTCACACAATTGTATTGTCCATCGTGACATCAAGAGCAGCAACATTTTACTTGATGAAAAATGGGTCCCCAAGATTGCCGATTTTGGGATGGCCCGCCTATTCCCTGAAGAACAAACACACGTCAACACCCGTGTTGCTGGCACCAAGTACGTTTTCCATTCACCTTATTATGATTGTAAGAGCAATACTATGTTCTGTCATGATTAAAGTAATTGATAGATCTTAACTATGTATGTATATGTTAATAGTGGTTATATGGCCCCGGAGTATGTCATGCATGGAAACTTGTCGGTTAAGGCAGATGTGTTCAGCTTTGGAGTTGTAGTTCTAGAGCTTATCAGTGGCCAGAAGAATTCAACCTTCAATTTTCAGGCAGATGCACAAAATCTACTAGACTGGGTAAGATCTTGATCCGAGCTTATTTTTTCTTGTCACCTTTAAACATAAAGTCCTAACCGATGAATGAATCATGATGTTCAAAAAATAATTAGTGGGCCTTTGTCAAATTTCGTTTGGTAGGTGCCCCAGCTGTTTGACACGGTCATCCCACTTCCCTTGACTATGTGTCCAAGAAATGGGACCTATACCAACCCATCTCATGCTACCAATGCCCCATTAAAAGTTAGCCGTCCTTGTTATTAAATACTTATTGAAGTTCCTTTTGAACTATTTTTCTTATATTCATAATTCAACAGCAAAACATGTTAGATTATTTAGTTCTACTTTTACTTTAATTTTCTGAGAAGAATAAAAAAGCTAGAACAGCTAAAGGTGTTCAATATACTTCATTCATGAAAAATAATTAATACTCAAAAGAATAGCATTGGTAAAATACCACAACTTGTAGTTAAAAAAGTTCAAATTCAAAAGGCTTGGACACCATCTAAAGTATGTTATCCCTACGTCTTCTGGGAATCCCGGGTAAGAAAAAGTTGATCACACAGCATAGTAAATGAACCAAGAAAGTGACCCAACCTGTGTGATACCCAAAGTTTTGAAGGTGAAAGTTACTCCCTTGTAGCATTAATTAGATTTCAAATAACTTGTTTCACCTTTGTAGCATTAATTAGATTTCAACTAACTATTCCAAGTTAGTACTTAATAGGTGCTTGCAGTAGTAAACTTTTAATACATTGAGAATAAAACGAGACGGCTTTATGTTCTGGTAAAACAACTCGAGACAGCTTTATTGACTACATGAACATGTTTGTTGTTGATGCAGGCGTATAAACTTTACAAAAAAGGCAGGAGCCTGGAGATTATGGACTCTGCATTAGCATCATCTGCGGCACCTGATCAAGTAGAAATTTGTATTCAAATAGGGCTGCTATGCACACAAAGTGATCCACGATTGCGACCAAACATGCAGCGTGTGGTGGTGATGCTATCAAAGAAACCTGGTAATTTGGAAGAACCAATGAGACCTGGACTACCTGGTTCTAGGTATAGAAGATCCCGAAGGCCGGCGGTTTTGTCCACTGCCGGAACGTCTGGTACATCTGCGTCTCACACATTTGACTCAAGCTTAAATTCAACATATAGTACAAGTGCAACTGCAACACCATCGGGTGTTTCTGTTCCAAATTTGGATCCCCATGGAAAACGGCCCATTCAAGAATAAGCATACTAATTATTAACAGACTTAGCAATTCTTTTTGTATAAAAAGTTGTGTTGTAGTAGCATGTAAATGTTAGGAAGGAATTTATCTAATCAAGTATTGTTTTGTTCTTGAGTTCTTTTGATGACAAAGATTGGGCTCAGGCAAGTATATAAGATATGTTTTAGAAGCGTAGGTGCTTGCGAACCAATTGAGGATCGTGATAGGTTCGTTGATTTCGACTACCCAGAATGCTTTTATTCCAGAGCGGCAAATACGTGACATCTCATTTTGGCAAATGAGATGGTGAGTAATATTAGGACTAAGAAAGAATAGATCTTTAAAGTTGCCCTAAAGTTGAATATTCACAAGACGTATGATAGAGTGAATTGAGAATTCTTAATCATTTCTATGGAAAAGCAGAGATTTTTGTGTATATGACGAAATTTGAACATGTAGTGTATTTCGACAATGTTTTTCTTAATGTTAGTCATTCTTAATCTATTATTTTTGTGAACAAGCAGGTATATGGCGAAATTTGAACATGTGGTGTATTTCGACAATGTCTTTCTCAATGTTAGTCATTGAGAGGAAAGAATCTCATTTACCTCATCAAGGGGACTTCCACAAGGAGACACTCTCTCTCCATACTTGTTTTTGTTATAGTCAAAGGGATTGTGCATGGTACAGGTGGCAGAACATGATAAAGGCAATATGCGTGGTGTTCAGATTTCTAGGTCAGGGCAAATGATGAAGCACTTGTTATTTGCTGATGATATGTTCATTTCGAGTAGCATATTTTGAAGTCCTAAGAGACTCGACGGATCCAAGATGAACATTTTTGCGCACGATGATAATCAATAAATAAACCAACTCAGAGTGGATCATAAGTCTCATTGTATCGAGAATATTTAGTAGGAACTTCATTGAAATTTTATGCATGTAAAGGTGGTGTTTGGGAAGGTATCTAGGTATCCCATACTTTGGGGCATGAACTTAAAAGGACGTTCTGGAAGCAGTCAAAGGGAGAGTGGACGATAATTTGGTATCTGATAGAAGGAAAATGTGTGATAATTCGTGTGCACGGGTCGTGTTTGTGTCTTGATGCAAGTTTAATATTATGTTAAGCAAATCAACCCGAACCCGGCACGAGCACAACTTGTTTATGATCTGGTTGATGCAGATAACACGTTTAAAATAATTAAGTTCAAAATAATTATATGACCGTCACGACACGTTTAAATAAAAGAGTTTTCCGTCATTTTCCGTCTAAAAAGACCATCTTTGGAATCCAAAGCATTGTGCACCCATTTTCACCAAAAAACTTTGAATTTTTTAGGGATCCAAATACTCTAAAGATACTTCCATTCTAGAGATTGAGGATGAGAATTGGAAGGAGAGTTGCTGCCCTGTGTGAGAGATTGCTCCTTGATATCATAGGCTTTTTTAACTGAGAAGGGCATGTTCAGACCAAGATTTCAAGCTCATTGAAGCCTATCTCTCACAGTACCCCACCTAGCCAGCGAGATTTTAAGGATTTGATTCGCAATTTGACTAGAAAAAGCTTGATTGATTAAATCATAATCCCAAGATCTGGGATTATTTTGAATCAATTTATTGACAGTATCATTAGCACTGAGCAAGCTGGAGTTAGGAATCTGGATTAGCTCGTCACCAACCCATTTATCCTAAAATATTCTAACCCTATTGCCATCCCCAATCTGCCAAGACATATGCTTCATAAGAAAAGCCCAACCCTTACACAAACTCCTCCAAATCTAGGAACAAGGGGACTTAATCTTGTTATTCCATAACGAGTTGTTATGACCATACTTTGCCACCAACACTTTATAAGTCAAACACTTTGGGTTACTAATGATTCTCTTAAACTGACTAGCCAGGAGAGCCACATTGAAGCTATGGGTGTTCCTTAAGCCCAAATCACCCCTACCTTTAGGCCAAGCAAGAATGTTCCTTTTAATCCAGTGAATTCTTTTTTCTCCCCCAGCTTTGGACCACCAAAACTTAGCAATGAAGTCGTCTAACCAGTTGAAGAAGTAGGTTGGAAGGTCGAAAAGTTTCATAATGAACACCGGGAGAGAATTCAGAGTAGATTGGATGAGAGTCAACTTTCTAGCTTACGAAAAGAGATCCAATTTCTAGCCCTGAAGCTTATTTTCGATCTTCTTTCTAAGATAAAGAAACATATCTTTCATGGAGATAGAGCCTAGATAGAGAATTCCAAGATATCTTCCCGGATTCTAAACTACCTTGAAAGTTAAAATACCTTGAAAACTCTAGTTAATCTCCTAGGAATATTGGGACTAAAGAACCATTCAGACTTGCTTTTGTTGATAGATTAGTCAAAATCTTTTTCAAAGTCTGCAATGATGGTTCTTATAGTATGATAGGATTCTGGAGATGGGCGCAAAATGAGAGAAGAATCATCTTCAAAGAGCAGGTGATTAATTTTCGAACCTCCTCTAGAGATAGGAAAAGCTTTAATCGTCTTCCTAGCTTGAGTTTATTCCAAAAGACTGGAGAAGCCTTCAACCACTATTATGAAAAGATAAGGGGAGAGAAGGTCCCCTTGCCTTAGACCTTAGTTTGGTTTAAACCATTGAGATTCTGATCCATTAAATAACATAGAGAAGGACACTGTAGAAATGCATTGCCAAATCAGATGAATCCATTTTTCAGAGAAGCCTTGCCTCCGCAAAATTTCCAGAAGAAAGTCCCACTTGACCCTATCATAGGCTTTGCTCATATCCATTTTTAGACCACTCTTAAAGGACCTTCCCTTTTTTGATCTCTTTATGGTATGAAGCAACTCATTAGCCAAAATGATATTATCATGGATTCGTCTACCCGGGACAAAACCATTCTGCATGGGGGATATAAGGGAGCCAATAACTTCTTTTAATCGATTGGCGAGGACTTTAGAAGCGATCTTGTAAAGAAAATTGCAAAGACTTATGGGTCTGAAGTCACAAAGACTCTGAGGATTATCAATATTCGGGATCAAGGCAATATAGGTCTTGTTCAATTCTTTTAGAAGAAACCCCGAGTTAAGAAAAGAGAGAATTGAGTCAGACACAAAGGAACCAACCACCTCCCAATATTTATGGTAAAAAATTCCAGGGATTCCATCGGGCCTTGGAGACTTAAGGCTCCCTATGTCAAAGGCAGCTTCTTTAATTTCCTCCCTAGAAAATGATCTATTCAATCTTGATTTTTGAGACTCTAATAGGGTTCTATAAATTTTAGAGGCAATGCAAGATACTGTACTTGCTCTATCAGAATTATCCGGGACAGAGTGATAAAGGCTAGAGAAGTAGGAAATGAGACAAGATTCAATGTCCTTAACTAAATCTACCCAATCCCCATTGTCATTTTTTTAATCATATTTTATTTGAAGTCTTCTTTTACAGGCCAGCAAGTGATAGTATCTAGTATTCCTTTTTCCCATAGAATTAAAATTGATTTTCGCTCGCTGCTTCCAAATCTGATCTTCCATATTAAGAATGTCTTTATATTCTCTTTTGGTCATACTAAGATTCTCTATAAGAGGAGGATTTGAAGAACCTGAAGAGCTAGCCAAGTTTTGCAAATGAAGAATTTTCTTTTCCAGATCTAATTTTAGGCAGGAGAACTTTCTAAACTTGGATCAACTCCAAGGATGGAAAGAAAAAACAACCTTCATTTCCTTCTTGCAAACTTTGAACATTTGGGACCCTTGAACTGGCATGTTCCAGCAAGACTTAATAATATCTTTACAATTTGGATGAAGAGTCCAGAAGCTTTCGAATCTAAATCTACGCTTAACATGTCTAACAGAGTTGGCTTGCAAAATAATAGCACTATGATCCGAGATAATAATAGGAGACACTTGAAGAAATGAGTCTAAAAATTTTGATAGCCAAAGATTGTTACCAAAGGCTCTATCTAAAATTTCAATGACTAGGTTATTCCCAAATCTATTGTTAGTCCATGTGAACTGAGCTCCATGCTTCGAGATTTCAAGCAAGCTAGATGAGGAGATGAAATCATTAAAGAAAGAAGCGTCATTTAGGCAACTCGCCCTGTTGCCTGTCTTATCTCCAAATTCCTTTATTTGATTGAAGTCACCTAATATAGCCGTGGAAAGCGAAGAAGAGGAAATCACTAGGGATAACTCTTCAAAGAAGGCTTGTTTTTGACTAACAATAGGCGGTCCATAAACTTCGACCCACCTCCAACTAGAACCATTGGGATCAATAATATGAATTCCATAATATTTTGATTCTAGATATGAACCGACCAGTTAAGTCGAGTCCACGAGGCTATCTAGAGGCCTCTTTTAGAACCTATGCTATCAACCCCAACAGCTTTTGACCATCTAAGACCACTTAATTTAATATTAACCTCATCTACCAGACATTTTTTTTAACACGACGAACATGTAGAAGGAGACCCAACCCTCTACAGTTTCATGCTAAAATTTTCATGACGCTCTAGGAGACTGTTAAGGGACAGTCTCCTCAAAACCCTCACAATCATTTATATCCAAACCATCAATTGCATGTAATAAGTCACCGTGATAATTAAAAAGCTTAGTCTTAATACGAGCAATGTCATCAGTAGGACCAGTGCACATATAATCAGATACAAAATCAAGATAATAGTCTTTGATGTGTACCTCATTATCCATGCCAGGAGACAGAGACCTTTGCTATTTCTGCATATGCTCTACAGATTTCGGACTAGAAGACCTCTTTTTTCCAATAGCCTGTTCCCCCAAAACCTTCTCTGAATGATGAAATAAGAATTTTGTAACCTTCTCTCATTATCCTCAGCCGCTTGAGAGAGGATATGAAGAGCATTTCTTTCTCCAGAATTAACTTCATCAGATGATATGAATGGACCCAACTGTAAGCGAGTTAAACATGATCATCTCATCTATGGGATCTGCAGGCTCAACTATGGGATTAACCATAGCATTCAACACTGGTTAGAGTGAGCATCTGTAATAACTAACATATGATCCTTTGATGGAGATGAACTTCAATAACATGATCATTTGGTTGAAAAGAACTAGAACTAGCAATATCCACATCAAATATAATTGGAGAAATAAAATACCCAAAGATTCATAAGGCGAATCTTGATGATCTTCCGACGGCTCAGAGAAAAAAGGATTTGGCTGTATATGAACTGGATTTTCAGAGCCAAAACTAATTCTGGAGACCAGTTAACTCTGGTGGACAAACTAGGAGATAACAGAAGAGAGGCTGGCTGCAAGTTTTCATTTTCGATACTTTGGAGAAACTGATTGTGATCATCATAAATAGTGATGCGCGTGGATCTGTTGCTCGCCGAGTTTCGAAAAACTCTAAGATCAATAGAAAAATACCTGCGTTGAAAGTCGAAAATAAACTGGCCTGCATAAAGCCCCTCGAAATTCAGATAATTCAATCGGTTTTGAATCAGTTCATCCGCTTGAGGAAGAGAGAGAACAAAGAGCCTTTGGATGACCAACCCGGCCATAGTGGAAGCAGATTTTGAAAAGACGTTCATACCAAAATTTCAACTAGGTAGATCCCCCTCAAGTTTGTTTAAAAAAAAATCTGATACCAAGGGCTCTGAAAAATATAGCTTAACACGGACCCGCAAATAACCCCAATGATTTCTACAAAGCCTGTTGTAATCGACCATGATAACCTCGCCTAAAGCCTGGCCCATAGTAAGGGCTAATGTCGCAAACGAGTAGTTGAAAGGAACATCATGTAACTGAATCCATATTGGAACCCACGACAGAAATAGATCACAAGGACAACAATTAAATGGTACCTCCATAAAAGTCAACAGTGCTCCTTCCATACTCCAGGAACCCTCATTGAGGATCATAAATTTGTCTTGCATATTTGAAAAATAACACATGTACTTATTTGGAAGAATACTTTGAATCTCGAAGTTACCTGATAATTGCCACCTATTATGCAATTTAGCATGCAGAGAAAATGTTTCAATCTCTCTATGATCAACCAAAAAACCCACCAGACACTTGTCTAAGTAATCTTGAGTAGAGAATACCAGATCTGGAGGGACAACTACACTCTATCCATGTCGAGTTACAAAAAGATCATTGTTCAGATTATCACCTTCCATGATAACCGAAAAGCAAGCCCAAAAGAACATATCAAGGAAACATACTAAAGTTGAAGATAAAAACATTAACTTAAACTATAATGCCTTGGATTAATTAATGGAAACACTGCAGATGGAATGACAACAATTCACCAAAGTTAATAAAAAGCTTGAAACTATGGTTGAAGAGTTAAAACATTGTCATGATAAGAAATTGACATTTAAAAACGGCCATGTGTCCATAATAAAATTGATCAACTTTTAGATCAACAGCCACTGAGAGTTCCAACACAAGCCTAACCTAAGATCATAGTCATGATAAACAA
>JAYMTE010002319.1:0-11404 GCA_036897545.1 Pelargonium fulgidum
AGAAAACCTAATGTAAAACTAGACTTTAAAGAAAACAAATCCTTTATTTAAATTTAAAGCTCGAATACTTTACAAAAAACAAAAGGGAAAGGTTTGGTTTACTTGGATGTGATAGTACTCGGCAAATTAAGGGGTATAAACTTAAGAATTTCATTTTTATGGAAAAGGTGAGAGCTGCTCTTATGAAAGAAGCTAATTTAATTAATTGGTAAAAAAAAAGAAGGTTGGTTGTATTCCTGAATACCTATCTCAATACCTCTTTTATGAACTAGACTTATAAAAGGACAAAAGCCCTATTCTTTGACTTTTGTTTCCTATTCATACTACCTAGACCTTTCCTAGCTATACTTTTACAGTGCTTGTTGCCTGTAACTTTCTTACGGACCCTATTGCTGCCTGGACTTAAGGGATTCCCTGTACTTATACCTACACTTCTTTTAGTACCTATTATTCTATTAGCAAGGAAGTCTTCTATCTATTGTACTTATTGTATTAGTTGTTCTTTCTCTCTGCTGTTATTAATATTGGGATGGGAGGGATAAGCCCTCATACATATTAGATAAATCCTTGTACTTGACTGTAGTATAACGGAGACAGATATTACATAGAACATATGGATCACCTTATACACACAATTCTCAATTCTTCTTGACTTCTTACTCTATCCTCTAGACCTATTCCCTTGATAGACCTTATTGAAATCCTTAAAAAAAGTATATAACACTTATTTAGAAAACTAATTAGGGACTTGGACAACAGAAGATCCTAGCCTTCTCCTTTTTTCTATATTTACTTACTTTATTTACCAGAGACTTTTAAGAGTGGAGCCACAAAGCATTCCATTAGCCAGTATATAGAAGAAAGAGTAAACTCTAGTTGGATTCTTTCTTCCCCTCACTAGGGGTACAACTTTGTAAATCCCTTCGCGGATCGTATAGCCTATATCACATAAGTACATAACCATCAGACATTCCCGGTAGGTCTAGAGTTATTTAATTTTCTCTAAATCTTATTTGGTTAGTTTGTTTTTATTGGCAAGTAGCCTGTCATAAGAAGGAAAAACTGAAAAATTACTCAAGTCAAAGATATGATATTCCATTACTATAAAAAACTTATTTTATAGAACTCTAAATTGTTCAAGAACGTAGAATTGGAATACATAAGACAATTTTGATCCTATTCCGTACTCAAGTAAAGGCATACTCTTAATTCCTTGTATGAAGACATCATTAGCTCGGTTTCCCCTTAGAAATAAAGATAAAGAGCTTTCAATACTAAAAAATCCCTGTAATACATAACACTATACTCCTTTTTGACTTTTCTTTCTCCCTTGCTTACTGACAAACCTCTCATTATACTACTTCCTGTTCTATAAAAACCGAAAAGAAAAGACTTTCCTGTAAAAGACTCAGAAAAAGGAATACGAATGGAATGGAATCATGCTTAAGTTCTTATCTAGAATATCATTTCTCGTTAGTTTAGATACTGAGTCAGGTGGTGTGCCCTATTTGACCTGGTTAGCACCGGCTTTATTGTATCATTTTTTTTTTTCTATTTTCTTACTTTTCAATATCTAAAGCGGAAGTAATTTGTTTTTGGTAAAGACAAGGATTCCATACAAGTGTGTATTGCTAAAAAGAGAATTACCCCATTGAGGAAACCTTTTTGAAAGCTTGTTTTTTGGATTACCCACGAAATCTTGGTTAAGAATTATGACTCTACCGGGATCCTTGTAATTTAAAGTAAGAAGTAAGACTAAAAAGGGGAGTATTTACGCAAGCTTTCCTGAAATTTTCTATAATAAACAAGAAACAAAAACTCTTTTAAAGTAAAGATATAGAAATAGAGACTACTTCATTTAAAAGTTAAGTTGGATTCATCAAGATCCTATTCTAAGTGTCATGATTTGTCTACAAAAAGAAGTAATTTCATATTTAATAATAGAGAAAACCCTTAAAATATCTATCTATGTAATACCAGACCTAATGGAGCTATGAAAGTAGACTTTGCAATTCTACTGAGGTAATATAGTTTGAATATACCATACTGGAATTCATTGGTTTAACAGATAACAGATATAGAAAAAAGCATAAGAATATGTCCCTATGTCACTCGATGAGAAAAGAGATTCTTCTTTTGATTGAGTCACGATGCTTCTAAACTAAGGTTAATACTTTTCTTATTTGTACGGAGATAGTTAAAACCTTGATTTATTGTAAAAGGCTTACCAAAAAATTCTATTTCATTTATATAATGAATCTAACTAAAATTCTCCCGGAAGGTCTGAAAGCAAAAGATAAGCTTTAAATAGAAGGAAGTCATACCTAAAATAAAAGAGAATTCCCTGGTTCAAATGTAAAATGCCTGGGCTTTTTATAGTTAGGAATTGTTAGGCGGTTCCATTATATGCTATAAGTTATAAAAAAAGTCTAATTTCCTCCTTTTTTGCCTTGATAAACCCATAATACTCTGTAAAATACGCACGCAAACGACTCAAAAGAAATAGACAAGATTAGGAGTTTTCGTTAAGCTAAATCAAGATCCAGGCGACTCCAATGCCTTACTTATCTAGCTAGCAATTATACACGAGTAGAAGACAAAAAAATTAATATGTATAGTTAACTAACTGGTTATACTCCCCACAGTAATGATGATTCTTAATAGTAGGACCTCCTTTTTGGGAATGCATCAAACCTTTATCCGTATCTGCCCTATTCCCTTACATTATGAATCTTTCTACTCCTCGTAGATTTTTTTACGAATATTCCTTAATTTCTCTTTCGAGCCCTTGACCTCCTTTATATTGACGGCTTGACTTTTATCTAGTATTTCAAGCTACAAGACATTACTCACTCGTATTTACTTCTTTTAAGAGAATTCTAAAATACTAAAATACTTATCTTATAAGACTTAAGCTGTAGATAGTAAAAGTACAAAGTACCCTTTCGGAAAGTCACTCTTTAAGAATAATTCCTCAGGTGATCCGCAGTTACTGACACGGGAGGTAAGCTTGCTTAATACTACATACATTAATCTCTATTACCGCCTTAATACGAGGAAGTCCTCATAGCTATAAACCCCCAAAAACCGAATTGTGGGTTTGAATTGAATGAGTACTTTCTGGGTCCAGCTTTTTAATACCGAAGTTAGAAAGGCAACCCAAAACTTACTTTACAATAATTTCATTCATAGGATTCTGAACTTAACTCAGAAAAGGGTATTTTAAGGAAAAATATGTAATTCTAGTGCTAGCTGTCTATTGACATTCGTTATAAATTTGCTGAAGATGTTACTTGACTTAACTACTTTCATTCTTGGAACGCTAGCCTAACCTAACTTTAGAAAGTTTCTTTGGTCTTAGTTAGGAAATCTAACCTTACCTTTATGAATAAGACTGGTTCAAAGGAATATATAAACTAGAAAGATATATAGGAATTTTTTTTAAGGTCCTGCACTATCCTATTTTTCTCTGATCTACTCCAATCTCTTATCTTACAATACAGAGGCATTCCTGAAAACTAAATACCTATGACTAAGCCTATCGTTGAGCTTGTTGCTTAATAGGTCCATTACTCCTCTAAACTCTTAAAATAGCGATAAAAGAAACACGTAAAATCATAACAAAAATAGGGAAGGACCTTAATTTAAGCTGAGCAGAACGCGGAAAAACCAGATAGCGTAGATTCAAATCCTAAAAAGGGTAAGATAGGCCAGTCGTAAATTCGGGAATCAATAGAATTCTCTCATTTGCTCAAAATGAACACTACTGGAGCTATGCCACGTGAACCTTTGCATGCGATTTCCCACGAATCGACGCTTTGTAAAGAAAGTTACAAAACAAAAACGGATACATCTATGCTCTTGAAGCAATTTAAAAGGATCTTACTCTCTATAACATATAAAAAAAGGATACTCTAAATAGGTTGGGAGCACCCATTGCATACTTGTGCAAGGAATCCTCCCTCTTACTTTGTAGGAAATTCTAGTATTGTAACTTATTCTTTTTTGTCTTGATATATGGATATTCCAGCGTTCTGGCTGAGTACTAATATTGAATTTTAGTTATTAAATTCCTCAGTTATTTTTAAAAAAGCAATACATTAATGAAGTCTGTCATTTTAATGCAAATCTATTCAATAAGAATAATATAAGGGTAAACCCCCCCCTTTTATAATAAAAAGGCTCATACAAGGACCCATTTAAGAAATGCACTTCTCGGTTTCGTTGACCCAAGTATATCTTAATACAAAGAATCCAATTCAAGAACATAAAAACTACCCTTGCATAAAAGGTGCGAATTCTTGCTTCGGTTTCTTATGTGAAAAAAGTTAAGCTCTAACTAAGGAATAGAAAAATAGGCATACTTTTATATTTATTATAAAATGAGTTTTTAGATTAAGAAGAAGTTGGTTAAGGTTAAGAAGAGTCTTTCTTACTCATCTTATACCAGTAATTTTAGAAAATAACAAGAGAATTTCTTCTTTCAAGCTAAAGCGTTCTTTTTTAAAACATTTGATCGAGAACATTCTATTAAGTGCTTCCTTATTTCTTGGTATGGGATAGAGACTTATGCGCATTTTCACGATGACAAGAAAATATGTAAGCTTTTACCTTTAAGACTTGATTTTCTTACTAAATTTTGGGATTCCTGCCCTAATGTCCTTCCTAATTAGGACTAAACAACTTCGTAGAAAAATCTTAGTGTTATCAGGAGTAGTTTCTCCGTAAGGAGTATACCAGATTTTCAGGTTTATGTTGATAACTGAATCTGAATATAAATAATCGGTTTTCCTCTTGTAAAATGAAGTTTAAAGCTAATAAGGAAATAAGGGTCCCTGTTTAGTCCTTTTTCTAGTTCTACGGTACGGATAAGACGTTGATCTAGGCAGTAGAAAATAACTAGTTATCTAGTTAAGTCCCTATAAAAGAAAAGATCTTAACTTTGCGAGTTTACAGTTTAGTAACTGCTTTAACAAGTAAATGAAACCTGCACCCAATTTCAAGTTTAATCCCACTCATAAATTTCTTACTTTTAAAAACCGCAATGAAACAGTCTTGCAACGCGTTAGAGCACGAAAAAAGGCTATGCAATAGCTATTCCTTGAGTTTGCATTCCTACATTTCTAATAGTTGTAGGTAGTGTCTACTAGTTTAGTTCTTACTTCGATCTCCTAAGGAAAAGTACATATTACTAGCTCTCCCTAACTATCAAGCTTTACCTAGAATACAGAAACACTTATTAATAGGAGGACTCCTTGCCCCTCTCTCCCTACATACTAAAAAAAGACTCTAACTCCTAATACTATAAAGACTATGTAAACTTATTTGGAACTACTCTCTATATCGGAAAGGAATCTCGGCTTAAGTCTTACCTCTAATACTCAACATCCTAAACTTTGATATTAAAAACTTTTCATTGGTTTACCAACTCAGAACTTTCTAGTATTCTAGATTTAATTGCTACTTCAAGAACAAAAACTTGGAAATTAGCCTTTTAAAAGGAGCTCCTCTATCAGTGCACAAAACGATGAAGTTGTGTCTTTAATTTTGAACAGATTTAACTTGTCAAAAGAAAGGTATGCTAGCATTGTGGTTTAGAATCTATTCCTTATGAAGGCGAGTATCGACAACAAGAAACCTAGAGATATAAGCTCAGGGCCATTTGATGAGTAAGCGAAAACAAAGGAGAGGGATATAAAAAGAAAAAGGTTATCAAAAAGGAAGTCATTGACACCAATAAGGCCTTGTTACGATCCATTGCTCTATAAGGAATCCATTTGCGAGGTGTATCAAAAAACATGCGTTTCACTAAGCGTATATAATAGAAGCAACCTATCACACTCGTAATTATGCCCACTGCGGCTAGGAAATAAGCCCCACAACTCAAAGCAGCAAAGAACAAATAAAATTTACTATAAAATCCCGCTAATGGAGGGATTCCGGCGTATGAGAACATAGTAATGGCGAAAGTCATAGCTAAAATAGGATTCATTTTGGCAAGAGCACCCAAATCCGAAATATATTTGACACGGCTTTGGCGTAATGCTAAAACTAGGGCAAAGACATTGAGAGTCATTAATGCATAAATAAAGATCCCAATCAGTAATGATTGAATTCCTTCTATGGTTCCGCATGACAAGCCAATACAAATATAACCCACATGTCCAATGGAACTATAAGCTAGAAGTCTCTTGACTTTTGTTTGGGCCATAGCGGCAAGTGCTCCTAAGATCATGGAAGCAATGCTGCAGAAAAAGAAGACTTGTTGCAACGTATCTCCATAAGAACCATAAAGAAAAAGACGTAAAATAGTAGCAAAGATAGCAATTTTAGGAGCAATAGATAGAAAGGCTGTCACGGGTGTGGGTGAACCTTCATAAATATCAGGCGCCCACATATGAAAAGGAACTGCTGTTATCTTGAATAAGAACCCTACAGCTATAAAGAGAATGCCCATAAAAAGACCACTAGATTGAGGACCAGAAATCTCGTATCCAGTCATAATCTTGGCTAATTGATCAAAGTGGGTAGCTCCAGTGGACCCATAGATCATAGAACAAATAGGGTGGGTAATTAGACAATATATCCTAAACGAACCCCCCTCAAAACCGTACGTGCGACTTTCGCCGCATACGGCTTTCACAAAGACTCAAGATATCCCCCGGCCGCCTCCTTAATCCAGTTTTTTGTCCTTTAGTCTCTGCATTCAAACCCACGAGATTTATTCATTTGCAAGATCGCTTTAATAAAACTTTACATAAGAAAAATAAGGAGAGTTCCGCCTTCTCTTGCCTTTCCTAATATAGAGTCTTAGTCAAATTCTTTCTATATAAGTGATTCTCATTCCTAAAAAGAAGGGGGCAGGACTGTTAAAAAGTCAATAACAAAAAAGGAGAAGTTATAAAGTTAATGTATCCTAATGCAAGGGGATTCTTTCTATCCTATCGAAGGTTAGGCCCTAACAGGTGGCGTAAAGTTCCTGACAATTAGCTTGCTAGATACCCTTCCCGGAGAAACTTAGTCCCAAAAGCTTGAAAATGAATAAAGCCCCTGGATCGGTTCTCTATTTTATTATTCCAGACTTATAGGCTTTGACTCGACTAAGCTCCCTGTGATAGTGTAAGGCGGACCCCTAAGATTTTAGGAATATCAGAGTATCCAACATTCCAGCCAGAATACTTTGAATTTATGTACTCGTAGACTAACTAAACGAAAGGAAGTCAATTCTATATGCCCCTGATGAGGGGAGTCCTTTCTGTTTAACCAGAATATAATAGGATTAGAGCATATATAACATTTAGAAAAATACGAGTTGATCAAGATAGCTAGCGTAACTTCAAGCTGGGTCTGGCTATGTTTGAAAAGTCTTAATCACTTTCAAATGCTTTATCTAACGAACACCCTTATTATAGTCAATCTTTACTTAGTATATAGAAGCCTTCGCTAATAAAAACCCTAATTCACAATCTTACTTACTGATAAATTCAAGGCAAAACCTTACTTTTTTATTACTATCGACTTTATTTACTTTTCTTCGTGTTCTATTTTAAATATAGAATTCGTTGAAAGGTAACTCTTAGAATACTGAAAGAGCATAAAATGAATTAAAAAAGCAACACTAAGTAGCTACTTGCTATACTGCTTAGTGCGCTTTTTTGCTTATTAAATTATGGGTATAAGTTCTGGAGTTTCAGTTACTAATACTAAATCCTTTCTATATTTTGAAATATTGCTTTCGTATAAGCTTATCTTGTTATATGGAATTCCAGTTTTTTAAATTAAGGTTTGGTTAAACTCTCCACTCAGCAAAAGCCCCTTTTAATTTAATTAGGACAATACTGCAGTCTTATTAGAAAGAAAAAATAACCAATACAATAGGGGTTTTATTTGTAAACATTTACAAAAGTATAACCTAGTGAATCTAGTTTTCAATTTTCCGCGAGTCCGTAGTATATTATGTCTACTGCTTTATCAGCAATCTTTTGATTAATTCAGTACCTAGGTTGGATCGAAACACAAAGACAATGTGAAGTCATGGAACTCCCAGGAGGTTCTTTTACCAGTAAAAAGTTTTATTATCATAAAGGGGTTTCCACTCATAATTCTTTCAAAATGGGGCGGACCTTACTAATTATTAAAGAAGTTTTTATATTAGACTTTTTCTATATACTATATAGCCCCCCTTTTTTGGAGTTTATAATTAACAATTAAATATTATCGAAATAGGGGAACAATTCGTATGAACCTACGGGATCCCTATACAATAGCCTATATTTGAATCCTCATCTAGCAGTTCTGTAATAACATAATATAAGGAAAATAACCTTACCTTTTAAAGTCTCCGATGCGCCGGTCTTACTTTTTTCTCTTTATAAAGGGGTCCAAATATAGGATTTAAATTCTCTATAATTGTATATGGACTCCTTTTCCTAAATTCCAAAAGCTATTGTAATGTTTCCTTTAGTTACAATACGGGGTCTTTTTCTAAGCTAGCATTTCTTCGCTGTGGACTATTACTAAAAATTCAAATTAAATTGAATCTAGTATCAATTAGTAAAGAGTGCTGTAATATTTACAAAAATTCCTGCTAAAATATCGAGAATCACGTACTTTTTTGTTATTTGTCACTAAAAGGACACATTCCACTTAAACGGAGTTGAAGGAAAGTAAATAACAAAAACAGAAAGCAAATCCTATAGAGCGAAACCCTATATGAACAAGTTGACATACATATCGATCTAGACCCGTACGTACAGAAATTAGCTTCCGTCATAAAAGCCTCCTACAAAGGCTAAGTTGAATAATACATGCCAAAAATCCCAGTGTGATCCGTATTTTTGAACTAGCAAAGAACTCATTCGAGGATCATCTAATTGATATTGATTGTTGACCCAAATCAAACTTTCCGCACCATCTTTTTTAGTAATTGACCTTTTGATCTTATTTTTTGGTTAATGTCAGCCTTTTTACCAAAGCAGGTATAAGTTAAAATTCGCGATACATGAAACCCTTTCTTTTTGTACCCTAGATTACAAGGATAAGAATTAGTAAAGTTTAACAATCCCAGAATAAGGATACTCTGACTAAATTTGGCTTTGAGGATATAAATTCCGTTCTAGAAATCAAGTACAATATAGTACTTTTAATAAATGGATTCCATTCCAGAATCGAGGTACAAATTTAGAAGCAAAGATTTCGATCAGTGAAAAGCCCAGCATTAAGTAAAGTAAGGTCTTAAACCTTCTGGTATAAGGCTCCTAGTTTTTACCGGGATACTATAAATACAAAACTTTACTCATAAAGTAGGACTACATTTTCAAGAATCAGGAATAAAGGGCGGCGATAATTATAGGACCTTCTGGGTACAATAATAAAGGATAAAAGTACAAACAAGTCTAAATTCTGAATCAGAGACATCCGAAAGCAGGGTTCCTTATTAATATAAAGGGTTTGAGTTTGCGGGGTAATATGGGCTGTTAAGTCTTGGAAAGCGAAAAGGGTACAGATTAGTAGAGAACTCTAGGGACGGGAGCAAAATAGTTCTTGTTTTGTCCGAGCATTCATACAACCCCGTCCAGATATAAGGTTAACGAGGCAATTTCTTTTAGCTCTGGATTTTTGTAGTAAAAAGAGTACGCGTTTTTGCTGATTGTACGAGTAACTTGTTTGGTTTTGGGGGTATGCTAGAATTCTGCATTAAGATTAAGGAAATTGTATCCGAAAAAGAGCTATATTAAGAAGAAAGGAAGTCTTTATACCCACTTCATGTGCTTCTTTATTTCTGTTTGTAAGGCCCTCTTTACTTTCTTTGGTATTCTTGAAGCGTGAAGTTATGGGCCTAGTTTTACTTATTCTTTCAAACCCGAAACGTTATTACTTATAGTTTTAGAGCCCCCTTTTCTGATTAAAAAATTTAAGATGTAAACAGGATTGCCGTGCATCTACCAGGCATTAAAAACAGAGCAGAAAATCTTAATTTAGTAGTTTATAAAACTTGAAAGAACTTGCTTCAACCAGAAAACTAAGGAATTTTTAAGAAAAGTAATGCCTCGGAATTTCCCTATAACTAGGTCTTCCTTTTGTCAAGAAATTTACGCTATAAAATACTGTAATATATAACTACAACTCTTTTTAAAAGAGACTTTTTCTAAGGTACTTTTAAGATTTCTACGCATCACATTCTGGTAGAGTGTATTCCTAAGGGGCCACTCCCTCCTCTAGATAGAAAAGTTTCCGACACTTTTACGAGTTATTTTGAGTAGTGATTATAAAGACTATATTAAATTCCTCAGCGATAGCGATATTGGACGGATTTTTCATTAGATTGAAGCTTCTACGAGTGTAGGAAAAAGCACCCCAATTCTTATTAATTTACTACGAATACGAAACCTCATGAAACCTGATTAATCCTTCTGGTACAAACTCCTCTGTCAAAAGTGTTACTGATAGGAATGTACCCACCGCCGGACTGCTAATTCCTCCCCAACAAAAAAACTCTAAAGAGACTCCTTTATGGATGGGTACGCATCTAGTTCTAACAAATATATATAGAATGAAAGTCTCTTAATACCTGGTACAGGGCTCTAAACTTTTTGTAAAAACCAGTCAACGAATTACTTATATAAGTAATGTGTAAGAAATAAGTCTTTCTTTTCTATTTTCTATAATATAAGAAAAAAGAAGTTTTGCTGAAATTGAGTACCTACTTTCGATTAAAACCTATATTTCAAAAAAATCCCAGCAAGAGTTATGGCTTTTAGAACTAAAATAAAGTATTAAATTAAAAGAATGCGTTCTTTAGTATAAGAATTTTATCTTATTAGTTAGAGTATACCATCAACAGGGTGAGTCTGATTCTTAGGAAATCTATACCACTACTAAACACCTAATCCATAAGGAGGATACTTCCTTTTATAAAGTGTGCTTTAGCTCAAAAAAGAGAAAAATTTTAAATAAAGGTAGAGTTTATACTTTTCCACTAGAAGCTTCTTCGTTTGTTTGTAATTAAGTTACTAGACCTGCATAACTTTTGTTTTAAGATTTCCCTGTTAAATTGGAGCACTACTGGGGGCAGAAAATAAAAATCAAAAAAGGGTTTTATAATGAGGATAAGTCCCTTCTAAGAACCCCTAATGAATGTAAGAGGTTATCCTAAGAATCGGTATTCCGAAGTAAGTTCTAAAGGCGGACCTATGGCGTATCCCCGTAGTAAGTGTCAACCTTTCAACTTTCCGGAGTCTGGACCTAGAACATCTCTTGCTTTGTCAAAACTAAAGCAGAGTCCTTCCTTTTCAGTTATAAGTAATAGTTTGTAAGTACAAGATCTTAAGAGATCCACTTCATTTTCCCTAGCTCGGTAATTCTTATGACTGGCGGGGGATCCAAAGCTGCTGCTAATGCCCCC
>JAYMTE010002320.1:0-11402 GCA_036897545.1 Pelargonium fulgidum
AATTAACAATCGTTTTAGTTTGATATAATAATACAAACTGCTAACTGCACATTTTTAATATTTTGAACACACATGACTATACTTTTCGCTTAGAATGATTTTTCGTTTATATACAAATTAATAATAATTACGGTAGACTTAAATTTCTCCCTAACAATAAAATTATCATCGTAGTAATGTATAAAACACACCAAATATGCATATGTCACAAAAGATATGAATGTCACTATTCATTACAATTACAAGAGACATTGGAGGGAAATGATCAATTTAAGGAGAAAGGAGAATAGATAGGAGGAGAGTGTTGAAAAGAGCAAGAAGCATTGGGAGGAGACACATTGTAGCTACAATAAACAACAAAAGGGCTCTCATGGTTGTGCACTCCATCATATGTTGTTATCACATAATTTGAGTCTTCTCTATCTCTTTCCACTATTTTCTTCACTCCACATCCTCCACTTGAGCATCTAAAGTAGTTTCTATACATATTGTATATGCAACAAAGATGGAAATAAACAAGTAATAATTAGATGTGTCTGAAGCGTTATCAATGACATATTAAGCATATAAAAATTAGCGTTTGACCAGATGTAATTATCTCTACTACGAAATATACAGATTTGAGACTCTCAAATGAAAGAATTAGGGGGGTAATTGTGAAAGATTAGTGCATATGTATCATTACCCGGCCCACAAACTCTTAATGATTTTGAAGAAATGTTTGTGACCAATTTTACATATTGTTTACTTGCAACTATAAGAAATTATTTAAAAAGTTTTGAGCTTGACAATGTTGTTGCAATCTTGCATGGTTGATTATTCAAAGACACATAAAGATGAGAATCAATTCATTTCACACATTATAAGAAAATGTAACTATTAAATAGACAAAAAGAAACCATAAGATTGGTTTAACAGTGTGAATTGGACTGATTAACAAAGTGTGAATAGATGAGCATAAACCAGACAAAAAGTGGAATTACAAAAATAAATATTTTTAAAAGAAGACTCAAATATGAACCATACACACAAAATTCATATAGTTAAGGGACCTACTTGGAAACAAAGTAAATATAGTGATAAAACTATATTCAATGACCAACAAAAGAGAAAAATAAAGATGATGATTCCAATTAATGGATAAGAAAAGGGGAAGAAAAAAAAAAGCTAACACATTTCTTTTTGACAGCAATGTTATCTCTTTTGTTTCTTGTTTCAAATATAAAAAATAACATAAACGGACGTTTTAGGAGCTTGTGAGTTCGAGTCCAGATGATCAACTTGGACACCAAATAAAAAAGATTAAAAAAGAGAACTCATAACAATTATCGAGACGATAATGAATGAATCGTGCAATTTTATAAGCGAGCTTTAAACTAATTAATATTTAAAGAAAATTAATAATAAAAATAATAATACCTAGGGTTTGGGCTGTTCTTGACAGATTTTTTACCATATTTCATCCACTTGAAGCCATCATCCATAATCTCCACCTCTGACTTTGTTCTAAATGCAACCCTCAACTCCATCTCATCCTCCACCTTCTTCTTCCTCTTCTTCAATCCACTGTTACATTTTCTATATAATTAAAAAAAAACAAAAATTACATTAATTAACATTCAATAATAATGATAATGATAATAATAATAATAATAATAATATGATTTACAGTACACTCCCATACTATACTTGGTTCTTAAAACATTTTTAAAATCACAATTGATCCTTTATATTATTTGATCTCATAACCTTTGATTGTAAAAAATACCCTAAATATATCAACAACAATTCAATTCAAAAAAGCAAGAGAAAATTGGGTGTTTGTGTATACATAACGGTGAACAAGAAATCTCAATCAATTACACATATAAAAAAATAGAACCGAACGATTCTTTTAACACAAATACAAATGTTAATTCATGAGAGATGACATATTCTCATTTTTTTTTATAGATAAATGACATATTCTCATGATTTGGTTGAATCTCAACCCATAAAAATTTAACGATATTTATTTACTTTCTCAATCTAATTGCAAACAACAAAAGAACAATAATTCAAGAAAGCAAAATAAAATCCAAGTTGGTACTGGTGTGTGTATACACACATAAAATAAAAACCAAGTGGATATATATACAGTAACATCACTTGCATGTTGTTATTTGTTGAAGTCACACTCAAGCCATCAAGTCTACTTTTAGAGTCTTCTCCGCCGCCGCTCATGACTTTTTCCGATGAAGCCATACTTTGTGATAACATATCATCTTCTTTGAGAGCGTCGTTGAACGCTAGGTCTAGATAATCGAACATTTCAAGCTCCGGCGAGAGGTCGAAGAAGTTGGGAGTGGCATGAAAGCTAGGGCTTGAAGAATAGTTCATGTTTGAGAGAGAGAAATGGATTTAGTGCTCTATTTATATATAATATGAGAATGTTGGGTACGGCTCAATATATATATATATGAAACAGATATTGATTTTTAATGTAGTCTTTTGTGCCCTCAAGTGTAGACTTGTTCATGGAGACTTTCATAGGTTGATGCATGGAAGGTGCAAAAAGTGTTTCATGAGGACACGTGGCATGCACAGATTGGGTGTTCTTGCTGACGTAATTATGGTGACGTAGGGCCATTGGAGTGATGATGCATGGGATGTTGGAGTTGGAAATTGGAACCAATACTATTTTGAAAATTGGAGTCCAAGATAAATGTTGAAATTTTTGTTTCTAGATTTTGTTATAATTGCCTTGTAAGTAACATGTTAAAATTCATGTTTTACATATATCATCGTAGTTGACAATTTTTGTCCTAACACGCGATGCAGTCTAATTAATAAAAAACAATATAAACTATTTAGATTCACTGATTTATAATTGTAACATGTTTATATTGAAGTACCCAACACATTTAATAATTGTGTTGTGTAGTCGTGTTGAGCCTAAAAACTACGCATTAGATATTAATTATTTATGTTATGACCCACCAAACTATTTGGATACTGTTAATAGTAAATTAATATGATAAGATTTAAAAACCATAGCTAGTCTTATCGCCAACACCATTGTCTATACTTAAAATGAAAACGCAACATATTTACTAAGCATATTGGGTCCTTTAACACGAACACGACAAAATAAAAAAAAAGTGAGTGCCTAATTGCATTTATTTCATGTCGTGTTCTACATAATCTAAAGTTTATCAACATATTTACATGAAAAATGCATATAATTATTTATTATTTTGTGTATTTGATAGCAGCCTCAAAAATAGAAAGATGAAAACAAGTATAGACCTCAAAAAATAAAAATAAATTTAACACCTTTGTCATACAAAATACAATAATATATCATCCGTTGATCATCTGACCATCAGCCAGTCAACAAAAAACGTCCACACTTTCAACGTCCAGGATCTACCAATTGTAACTTAATCTTGTGCTCCCACAACAAGAAGTTCACAACTCTAATTTTAGTTTCCAGAGATTTTTTTTATTTATATTTTCACTTTCTCTTCGGTTTCTGGTTTTGGGTCTCCGATGGCATTTTCTGTAATTACGCGTTGTTTATCTGTTCTTCCTCTTCCCCAAAGCTCATCGTCGTCTCCGTCGTCATCACTGTGTTTTGTGCCTCAAAATTCAGTTTCTTTCAGATTCAATCCCAACCGTCGAAAACCCATCTCGATTCGACCTTCGATTTCGATCTCAGGTACCGTTTTTTTGTTCCTCCATTTATTAATTATTGAAAAAAGTTTAGATTTTTATGCTATCAATTCGTTGTTGTTATGATTTGTTTTTGGAAATTCATGGAGTTAAATGGTGGATTGAGCTTTATGGGTGTAGTTTTGTGGGTATGATTTCAATTTGAGTTTGTTATTGGTACTTCATGTAATTAATTGTTTTTTTTTTTTTTTGTTTTGTTAATTTAGAACGCTATTCAGCATGTAATTGGTAGTTTATGTGATTAATTGGGTTTTTGTGTTACACTATAAGCTAATTTTGTTAGCTTAAATTCAGCTGTAATATTTAGCTGCTAAATGTTAAAATTTTATGTAAAGATAGAACTTAAAGGTTTGATTTGTGCACAATTGTGCAAGTGTAAAGAGTAATTTGGTGGAAGTGGATAGATCTGGCAATTCATGTCCCAGCCCATGCCAGCGACGTGAAATAAACGTGTTATTGTAATCGTGTTTGTTGGTTTTGAGCCAAAAAAGCACACACGCACTATTAATTATTCGTGTCCTGACCCACCAAACACACTTTATATGACTTTTTGTATGTTAGTTAATATAGTTATGTTGAATAGGATAAATTAGTGACTTTTAATCGTGTCGGGGCTAGCATGCAGTGATCTTCTTCTTTTTTATGCATATGTATGCACGTGTAATGCCAATTATGTTGTATGAAACTAAATGTTGGGTTCTGAAGAGGCTTCAAAGGCATAAGATGGGATAGAAGGTAAGGAAACGCTTACATGGTTGTATGTTAGTGCCAAAAAATATAAGATTAGGGTTGACAAAATCTGTGCAAAAGTTGTGGTGGTTTCTATTGAGAAGATAGACGATGGAAAATCACATTAGGCAGATTGTCTATAACCTAAGGAGGTTAGAGACTATGCGAGGAAAGATGAAAGAATTCAATAAGAAGAAACTATAAAGGATAGGGTAGTGGCTAGGCACCAAGTTAATGTGGGGTGTGTGTCCTAAAGATTGAACAGGGAGGAATTAGCCTGGAGGTGTGCGCAAGTTGGCCCAAGGATTCCGGTACAGTACAAAAAAGGTTACGGTAAGGCTTAATGGATTAATCGAGGAAATGAAATTAGATAAGATGGTGTGGATTATGGAATTTAATAAAAGATTCATGTAGTTGATCCCACATTATTTGGTAAATTGCTTGTTGGTGGTTGTTGTTTTAGCATATGTTTAACATAAAATAAAGAGGTTAGCGTTTTGTAAGTGCATAAACAAGGTGTAGCCAGTAGGGCATAAGTGATGAGAATGTTGTGTCGACAAGCATCCAACACGGTGCTACAACTTTATCACAAATATATAGTTGTGGTGAACTAGCTCAGCGTTTATGCCGTTGTTTTTTTAATTCAATTGTGTCATAGTGAACTAGCTCCAAGTGAATCAAGCATTAGCTGTCATTCTTCTGGTATTTGAAACCTGTGGATCCATTCTCTCTTCTAATTTCAAATGTGTTGAAACTGTATGTCAAATCTCTAGCTTTTGGGGCACCGCAAAATGTAGCAGCTACTCTGATATCTTGCTCAACTTTGCTGCCACAAAACAAAAAATAAACAAAAGGAGTCTTTTTGTGTGTCTCCTATGAGATTGCATTTAAGCAAATAGCTATAGTTACTTGTTAATACTACGTTTCGTGAACACTTGTGTTTTGAAACATTTGTTAATTTCTTGAACATTCTTAGAGAATATTTATCATGACAATCTTGATAATGAATGGCCATCTTGTGACCATTAAATTTATTGAGATTTTGACATGATACTTCACAACTGCATTGTATATTGGTACCGAATAGATTTATCCCATGATGCTAAATAACGCAACCTTGTTCTCTGTTTCAGCTACATCAACTGTTGGGGAAGTGGCGCCTGCAATTTCTTTGACGGATGATGCGTTGAAGCACTTGAACAGGATGAGGTCTGATCGCAACGAAGATTTATGCTTAAGAATTGGCGTCAAACAGGGTGGATGCTCTGGCATGTCGTACACGATGGACTTCGAGAATAGAGCAAATGCAAGGCCAGATGACTCTATCATCGAGTATAATGGCTTTGTCATAGGTAAGAATCCATATTCTTGTTCTTTGATTATTTTTGTATTAATAGCAGTTGTGGATTGTTGGCTCTAGAACATAGATTTAGGTACTGTTTGGATTATAATTTTTGTTCATGAATGAGAATTAAGAATCATAAAGGAAATGAGATTTTAATTCATCGTGTTTGTATTATGATTTTTTTATCTATCATGAGAATGAGAATCTCATGCCCGTTCCCATTCCAAAAAGTTTAATTCAAACTCTTAACTCTACCTTAAGTCAATTATATAATTTACATAATTGTTGGTCGGTCTTGTGAATTGAGGGCGTTAAGACTTAAGCATCAGCGGGTCATACTAGAATCATTTTTTACATGAAGGGATGGTTTGAAAATGTGCAATCAACTTGTCGCCAAGTTTTAAACTTGAAATCTTTTTATCTGAGTGTGGTACTGTCCCTGTAGAGTAATTATGTATAACTAATTTGCAGTATTGCCCACATACACATAACTACTATTTCACCCCTTGTATAGTCTTATAATTTTCAACCGATGCCCCAAGTTTTCAACAATATAGTGGGTTAACGTTTAGTGCTATGTTGATGATGGATCGTTAGTGTGCACAAATGTATTGTTCACTAAATATTTATATTGTAGTATCTCACCATTAAGCCTTGGCACAACAGTATGGTTGTGACCTAGAGGTCATGGGTTCAAGTTGGGGAAACTATTTGTGAAGTAGAGAGATTCTTGTTGCGATTATGTTTGGCTAAAAGCAATTTCTTTTTCCCATACTCGTTTTTGCAGTTTGTGATCCAAAGAGCCTTCTCTTCCTGTACGGGATGCAATTGGACTACAGCGATGCTCTCATTGGTGGCGGATTCTCCTTCAAGAATCCAAACGCTACCCAAACATGCGGTTGTGGTAAATCCTTCAACGCCGAAATGTGAAGCTCTCATGAATAGAAAACCGTTGAATAGAATATAACAAATATGTGTTAAAATATGTTTCTCGGATTGTGTAACTGACGTTTTAGCTGATTCGTTACACGTATAAATTGCAAAGTGTAGTCTCTATCATTTTGAAAGAACTTGATTTTTAGTAACTTTGGCGAGCTGCATGTATATTTCCATGGATTGCTGCATTTTGCTACTCATTGAGACCATATGTAGTTGCATTTTGATATGTTTTTATTATGAATGTTAGATTCTAAGTAGTTTTTGTATGGATTCATTTGATCCGAACTTGCGGGCAATGCAAATTCAGTTTATACATTTTCGGCTTCAAATTGGCATAAAATAGACTTGATAGGTAGTTCATGTCAGGTTTTGGGTAAATTTGCTCGTATCTGATCTACAGCCCACATTGTCAACTAAAAGTGTATGGGTTTGCCTAACCCAAAAAAAAATCGCATATATGTTATGTAACCCAAACCTCTAAAAATGCAACCCAAACCCGTAAAAATGCTGAAGAATTTTGAGTCCAAATTTCCAGCTCTTACTTAAACCTATAACATTAACCTATGCTCAATTTCTAATCTGAATGGGACATGGTTCACACGGCCCAAAAATTAAGCATGTCTAATTTATGCAATCCAAATTCATAAAAATGCGAATGAGTTTTGGATGAAAAGTTGTCAGCTCTGACTCAATTTGGATTACAGTCTATAATGGCAATTACATAACATCAAAAACCATTGGACACAACACTACAAAAGCTACATACAGAATATGTTTCAGAGGATCTGTTTTTGCTTCTTTTCGTAGCAACTATATCTAACAGGGAAACTAGTCCTCATAATGTTGTGATTTTCTTTCACGAGAGTTCACAGATACACACGAACAAGAACCTATCTCCTCGATGGTTTCTTTATATGATGTTTTGCTTGCATGGATCTCAGCCTAATCTTCTGCACCATTTCCGCCATTTTCTTCAGTCAATTGCTTCTCCCGTTCTTGTTCCTCTGAAAAAGATGAGCGCATATTGAAATCATTTTCAACTTCTTTCTCTGAGGGAGGTTGATATTAAACAAAGGTAATTACGAATAATTAACATATAGTACAATCCGCAAACACATAACTTAAGTAACGAACTTTCCATGACAGTTTAACTGCCCTAGTGTTTAGTCAGGAAGTTGATATTAAACAAAGGTAATTACGAATAACTAACATGTGGTACAATCCACAAACACATAATTTACGTGACTAAATTTTCACGAAAGTTAACTAACTTTCAGTTTGGTCGGGAAGTTGACATTAAACAAAGGAAAATTACGATTAACTAATATGTAGTGCAATCTCAACGAATTTCCCTGAATAATTAAATAACCTAAGTTTGGTCTCCCACTTGTTTCAATTAATTTTAGCGGAATATTCTCTCATCAATGTCTTTATCATGACCACTAATTGTATGAAAGGCAAGTGTACCTTTTATACTTATTTGAGTTATTTCTAAGTAATTTGGAGGTATGAGTTGAAAATTTGGGCATATAAGGGGTAAAACAGTCTTTTGGCCTGACGGAGATTACAGGGAACTAACAAAATTGGGTGATTGAACTTAAGCTTACTCAAGTGTCGTCAAAAATTTTAAGGTTAGTTATATTCCCCCCCCTAATGCGGGGGTACGAGTTCAAAATTTGAGTGTATATAAAGGGCAAAACAGTCTTTATAACCTTAAGTTTAGAGAGTTACGACCAAAATGGGATGACTAAACTTAAGATTAGTTAGGTGTCGTAGAGAATTAGATTAGTTATGTGTTAATAGCCAATACTACAGGTCAGTTATTCATAATTGCAACCCAAATAAAGGAATTACCCATAAGTTTATATATCGCCTTTTGCGTGCGCCTTTCTAGCTTATCAAGCTTCTTCTGCACGTCTCTCCTGAGATCCCAGTTAGGTTTCTTTGGAGCAATATTTACAAATGGATCCTGAACATTTATCCAAATTAAACAAGAGAAAACGGATAATCAAGCTCTGATACACCCAAAACAATGGGAATATAATACAAAATTAGCGTAATCTTGAGGTGCGGCTGGCAATTCGAGTTTTGGGTTCGCGTAGAAAAGACCCGAACCAAACCCAACCCACAAGAGGTGCAGGTCCATGTGGGTTTCAGGCTTTACTAATTCACATAATCTTGAGAGATATAAATATTGACTATACCTCCTTCTCCTCTGAAGGTGGAGGCACTGAAGTGATGGGGTCTTCAAACTTCGGTAGCACTGGTGGTGCAAGCTTGCCTTCTTGGAGGTGCTGATCATGGGGAACATAGTTTCGGAATTTCATGTTGAGATTGCTGCAGCACAATTGGCAGGTTATAACAAGATTTGAATACATGAACTAGCGCAATTAACTTACGGGTTGACCAAGTCAGCACAAATACGATTAAGGTGAACCCAAACCTACTTTTGTGACATGCTTGCGTTGAGTCGCGACCCAAATGGCCAACACTAAATACATCTTTATGCATTTCTTCACATATAAGTAAAAACACTACCAAAATACCGATAAAAAAATCAACTAACCCCTATTTCTGCTCTTCCATTTTAGGTAATTGAATGAAGTGCAGAATGTGTGAATGGAATTCAGGGTTCTTTGGAGCTAAGCGATAATTTCCAAATTGAAAGTACATAAGACAATATTGCTAGAATGAGTGTGAGCTAGGACATGGTGAAAGAGACAAGCATGTATGCGTATGTATTGTATATACATGGGCCAATAGATCCACAGCTGAGTATGGCTCATTTTAAAGTTGAAATTGTAGAATGACATATTTCAAAATATTTCAATTTTTAATTCTCAATCAACACTTATATAAAAGGGAAGGTAGTATAATATTGTGAGCTAAGTAAATGAAAATGAACATTATATACTCACTTTTCCTCGCCATTTGCATCCTCACCATTGGTCTCAGCTTGAGCAGAATCCTCTTCCGGAGCATTTAGAAGTTCCTGAGCAGCTTTAAGAGCTCTCAGTCTCTCCTTGCGCGCTGCTGCAGCTTGCTCAACTGATTCTTCCTCACTAGCCATCACTTTACCTCTATGAAAACCCAACAAAGAAATTATAAATATAATAATAATAATAATAAAAACATTCTTATTAAATTTTGATTTAACTACAAATATCTACGTACTAACTTTCAATCCAAACCCTTCAGAAAAACACATGCAAGTTCTCTTCAATTCCAAATACCCTGAAAGTTTTATAGCATTCTCACTAGAACTGAATAACTAGTAATGCAATTAACATACTAAAATTGTGTTATCGTAAAATTAATCAAATGAAAATCCTAAAAATCACAATCAAGTTCAATGATTCTTCTTTATTAAAAACAACCTTCTGATTAAACTTTAAAGCTTAAACTACAAATCTCTACATAATTACTTTCAAACCAAACCCTCCAAAAAAAAAAAATGCAAATTCTCTTAGATTCTAAGTACCTTCAAAGTTGCACAGCATTATCACAAGAATTGAACAGATAGTAATGCAATGAATATACTGATAGTGTCGAAATTATACCATAAAAAAACACTACAGCTAAAATTAACAAAGTTGCGAAATTCACAATAACATGAACTCGAAGCAGTATCAATTACTCTGGTTCTGTAAAAGCACGAGTGCAGAAATTAAAAAAAAACGATAAAAAAGAAACTGAAAGATGAGCTTTACCTGCGGGATCGAGAGAGATGCGAATCAGAGAGAGTCACAGTGTAGCTGTGAATTTGTGAAACCCTAGTGGGATTTTTGGATTGAAATTGGGGATATTTAAGGCGGGGTGGCCCGTTTATTTCCTGTTCACTTTTGACCCGGCCCGATTGTTGTGTTTTGGTTCATACCAGTTTTACGTTGTTAGGCACACTATTATAAAGCAATAATTGTGAACCCGAGACCAAGAGAATCCGAAGCGCTTAAATCGTTTAACCCAACTTGTTTTGATTTTTTAAATGTTTTTTTTAACGATTTTTGCTAAATCACCATTTTTAATAATAAAGTTAATGCAAGTTAACAGAATTGACTAGTTAATGCTTAAATACAAAATTTTAAAGACTTTTGGTATAAACAATATTGAGCGACCAATTTTAGTTCATATACAAAAGTTCATGCACCTAATTGATTTATTTTAATATCAGAGTGAAGAAGACGAAAAATTTGACCGTCAACTAATGGATTTGAATACAATTTGGCCCTCAATTATTTTTACCTCATCATAGTCATTGAACCTTTATATTAGATCTTAAACTATATTGCCAACACTTGATTCAACATAACAGCGTCGTGTTAATAGTGATTGTCATGTTCATAATAATATCGGGTTCATATTCAACATCTAAGAACGATTACAAAATGAGTTGTGCTCGTATCGAGCAATACAATACACAATCTACCTTCAGCGCGACACATGAATTGCTTACTCTAGTTATAACAGACTTAGAATTTATGAATCTCTCCATTCATAAATTGACAATCTTGTCACATCAACAACTAATTTCACGACACTTATAAATTGGATCAATTTGAAACAAAATAATATAGTTCGGGAGTCAAATTGGATACCAAATCAGAAAAAGTTAATAATTTCGGGACCAAAATGGAACAAATTCCTTATTATATAGTTGGTTCCAATCATTGTGCCT
>JAYMTE010002321.1:0-11400 GCA_036897545.1 Pelargonium fulgidum
AAGAGCTTCTCGACTATACTATTTTAAAGATGATTTTGTATACCTATTATGTTAGTCGAGTCATTGTGTTATTCTACCAGCAGGGTTAGGAAATAAAATAAACTATTGAACACATTATGGTAATGGAAACCCGAGCAACACTGGGTCAAAAAGCTAGTAGTATTAAATTTATGATTATTAGTAAACATGTGATAACCAATAAATTAAAATAAATTCAATGCACAAATATTTGTTTGATTCCAAGAGGTCTCATTCGACTCATAAAAACGAAAGCAATTGGTAGATTGTGTGGAATCTTTGTGTGGACAAACAAAAATTAAAATTGATCCACTTGGAAAAATAGATGCATGCACACAAGGTGTTTGATCTTTGAACTCAATGAAATATATGTAAAGCAATGCCCTTTCAAAGCTCTCAAGAGATTGTCTCCAAATGCCCAGCTCTAGTCTCCACCTACAAGTATTTTGTTTCTATTTTCTTGAGAATCTATAGTTTAATTTTTTTTTAAATCATACAATAGGAATATTCAATTCGTCGTAATTTCTTAAGAATTCACTTAAAAATAGTTATTTAATGTCATCCCAGTCTATTCAACTGTCATGAAGCCTAAATTAATTTAAGTTCATATACTATGATGATAAAAAAAAAATCATATTACATTTTCTTTAACAGTCAAAACCAAAAAATTCAAGATACAATCAAATCAACTATTTTAAAATATCACTTTTAAACCATCTTATCCGTCAAACTTAGAGCCTTTCTCCCAACAATCGTCTTTGTCTCCCTTAGCTGCACCACTCTCAATTTGGATCAACATATCGCTTTCCTAAAGACTCCCTTACGATCTCTATCAAACCACCACCCACTCCCCGACCTTCCTATTCCATCGAGGAGAGATCCATCACAATTAATCTTCACGAACCCTACATCTGGCCTCAACCACTTAACATGCGCCATGGGCGCAACCATTTGAACGTGTACCACATCCTTAGCCTGCAACACTAAGCGTCAAGAATAACGCATCAAATCAATCTTATCAATAACTAAATTCATGCAAAGTTTATTAATTATTTTAATATTTTCCTCTAAAAGTATTGAAAAATTGACTAGTATGACTTCCTTATCCATAATAAATAAATGAATGAATATATATAAATACAAGTGGCTCTATGGGAATGATTTTGAATCTCACACTTTCTTGTGGTGTAGCATTTGAGAATATTATGTGAATAATACCTTTTTCATGTATTAACAAATATTTTGTGTGGGAGAGACTAATTCCAAACATGAAAGGTCATCATCAACAATGATGGATACATGTACAATGCAATATTTGTCATAAAAATTAAAAGAAATTATTTATGGTGTGAGACAATTAGTATTATAAGCTTATGATCTTCATGCAAACAATGGTTGCAAACTTCCAATTTTCTTGTGCATTGTAATAAAATATGCATTGACTTTCATTTTTATAAACTTCTATTGAACATTAATCTTTCAATCCATTTCATAGTCTTCTCTTTTAACCAAACTCATTCAAAATTTTACATACTAAAAAAGCTGTTTCAATTGTTGTAGCATATCTTGGATGAATCAATTTAATTTCGATCATTGTATCAATTGTACTAAAAGAGAGATTTTCAATCTATTGTCTAACGCTAGACGAAACCAAGAACGATTTTACAGCAAACTAGAAGAGCAAAGTAGCAATCCATACCAAAGCTCTTCGAATTAAGCGGCTAAACTGTTTAAACCATTGTGTCTCGAGTTTGAGTCATCCGAACAAGCGGCGTTGTAAATAATCTCTCATGTAATGTATGCAATTTTGGTGTATTACAGTAATAAAATAAATTGCTGAAAGTGCAATATTCATGCTTCTTCTTGCCATTTCTTTGCAAATGTGCTTCTTGGGATAATGTGTGATGGTGGGCCTCTATCAAAGCCCAAAACGGCTCATTTGTTGGGCTAATCAGGCCCAAGAAGAGTGGGCTTATTTTGGAATTATCCTACAAACAAGATCAACATTTTATAATTAATTTAAAGAAGAAGTAAATCTTCTTTATGAAAAAAAAAAGTTTACAGAAATTACTATTTTTCTATATATAAAAAAAACTCATATTTGAATGCTTTGGAGGTAGAAGAAACACAAACTTAATTCTGTTTTAGAAGAAAATAAATGGGATAAATATTGGAGAGTGCACAATCTTCACACGCACATTTGACATATACGAATGACAAACAAAAACAAGTGCGTAGACCAACTGACAAAAAGTTGTTCTACCTTAGTACGAGTTTCCAAAAATGTGCATGTGCTAAAATTTAGGAAAGAGAGGGAGAGAAGAAGGCAAACCTTTATTCCGATGTTATGAATTCACATATACATCACATTAAGAGATGAAATAAAACTGAGATATTGGCACGGCTCAATCAAAACAAAACACATAAAAAATCACAATACCACAGTGTAGAACTCACAATTTGGACCCGAATTTCTAAAACAAGATCAACACAATTTTGAGTACTCAATATATTTTTGTCGGTTTCGACAAATCGAGTCTCCTTCAATTTGAATTCGAATTGAGCCTTTTCAACTTTAATCTCAAGAAAACAACCGAAATCTAAATTGCCAATTCTGACGTGACAAAACAAGAGATATGAAGATGTGGGAGTGAATCAGGCCAATATCACAGTAGCTATTCCACAGCAACACACAAGAAGAAAAATAGGTAAAGAGGAAGAGAAGGGATTGATTGAGATTGTCTTTTGTGAGTGTTCGAGCTATATTGTGTATGGCATTGGAGAGCATTAAAAATGCACTACCAAACCAGAAAAGCTGGTTCATTGCATTTATTATAAACTTTTGCCATAAATTCAATTCAACTCATATTGGGGCTTGTCTGGGTGGGCGTGGGCAGGTTCGTTGGGTTGCTCATTTTGTATTAAATATCATTTTTATCGCATTTATTTTACTGGATAGTTTTGAAGCATGTCCCACCAATAAAATAAAAAAATAAAAAAATAAAAAAAATTATGTTCGATAAAAACATAACAGAACACGAACACATTAACTTTCTCATCCACCCCACAGAAGACTCGCCAACCATTAGTTCTAAATTATTGACAGTTTCTCCATTAGGTGGTCAAATGTAGAATTTTGAACATTATTCTTTTCAATTATTTTGATGATGAAACCGTCACATCAGTAAAATAATTGAATAAAAATAGTTATGCAATATACTTAAATTGTACATAGGATCACTTAATAAAAAAACTAACGGCTTAATCCATTTTGAGTTTGTATTTAAAAGTTCAGAAACTATTTTAAGGTGAAAAAGTTCAGAGACCATACCAGGTCTTTTACCAAAAATTAATATCATACATGTAAAACCGAACTAATAAATAGGAGCAACAGTTAGGAACATTTCTTGTTGTTGATGGAAACAGTTAGGTACATACCTTACCAAGCAGCCTATATGCTCTACCCAGCCAAAGAATCTACTTAAAAACTCCACCACCAATTTTTTTAGGCAGCTCAGCTATGCATTAAAACAATATAAAATAAAAAAAAATCAACAAAGCAAGAGTGACCTAGAAATTACCTAGAAATAAGTGTCAAGAGACCTTAAACTTGCATTTGGTGACCACACCATAAAGAGGAATAACAATAAGGTATTTACAAAATTCAACAATTCACAAGCTGAGCACAATGGCCTCCAAGATCATCATTTTTTTAATAATTACATGTAGAATGATCTGAAGTTCATCGCGGATTGGAACAATCATGCATTACGGGGAGAAAAAAAGACAGTTATTAAGTAACCTAAACCTGTACATACTAGATTACCCGGGAGGTTTGTATAAATCGTGGCATCGTGATTCAGCTCCAAGGGATGTTTCCTGAAATGTTATTTCCAGGAAGCTCTTCTTTAACTCTTACATGATTTCATATATAGAGATAAAATCCGAATTAACATACGGATAGATCTGGAAACCAGCATAATTGAAAGCAAAGAATGCATAGTTAGTGATTTACCCAAATCTGAATAGAGCTGGCAATTCGTGCGTCCGTGCCGTGTTTGTGTCGTTTTGAAGGGTGAGCGTTTGACCTATATGGGACAACACGTGCACTGACACAAAGAACACGAACATGACATGTTTATGAACACACAACACAATCATGCTTATTTCATGTCGTGTAGTGCAGCGTGTTGAGACATGAATTGCCAGCTCTACCTCTAACAATTGAATCATGAAAGAAATGGGAGTTGTGTGCACTACCAAATAGATCGATTGCGAATGATCCTCGGAGATTCACTGATGCAGTTCACTCGAGTTCCGTAGTCTCATTAGTTTGTCTCTCCACATGGCTGCAGGAATTAATATTCAATAATTATTGAATCTGTAAGAGTTATAATTGAGTTAAGATATGAAATGGAAAAAAACGCTCTTCAGTCCCACAAAAAAGTACCTGCATCATTGTACCTTTCCTCTTTGACAGCTAAGTTCATATTTCTCACTAAACCGAGTTCCTTGGATAGAAAATCAGGGCCATCTACAGCACTGAATACAATATGACTACTGCTTAGTACTACAATACAATTGATTCTAGCAAAACGACAATCCCGGGTATGTCTGGTCAAATTACCTGTCAAGTACTACATCATAGGTAGACTTTGTATCACGCATTGTACTCATCCCATAGCCAATTTTAATAGCATCTTTCATGACAATTTGTTTATTTACATATATAGGAACCTGCAACATAATTTTTAATCAAAATTGTCAGCCTCTTCGGAGAAACACTGGATACCTAAACAAGCATGAAACAAGACTTTACAATAGATTACGAGAGAGAGAGAGAGAGAGAGAGAGAGAGAGAGAGAGAGAGAGTAGATAAACATGCATGTGTAGTTGTATCTAAGTATATACTCCCTCTATCCCAAAATGAGAGTCTTGGTTTCCATTTTGAAAAAATTAAGGAGAAAATGAAAAGAGTCCTTCTTCAAACAAACAAAAAAAAAAAATTGAGGATAAGACAAACACGACACTTATTTTGGAACGGATGAAAAACATGTTTACTAGAAAATGCATTTGAGCATATGTGTGTATCCATATTTAAGGGCATAATTGTTTCCCTTTTTCCAAGCAAACATTTGCTAATGAAGCAAGTTTAAGTAAAGCCAGAATGGCTAAAGTATCAAGGAGAATTAATTGCAGCACTACTGTCTAAAATGTCTTTAACTTTCAAATTTGGGCACGAAGCACATCTCCTATATCCCATATGAGCTAACTGCGTGTATGTTTCCAATGCCCAAAAAGTGTATACCTTGCATCTAATTGCCAAGTTTATGGCATCTGATGGACGGGCATCCACGCTTTTAATATCCTTTTCACCTGGCTGCAAATAACAAGATTTAATGTGAATAGATATCCATTAAGTGATGTTTACTTCAAAGATCAATTGTAATTTGTGCTGAGTTTTTAGCACCTTGCTAAAATATAGTCTTGCATAATAAGTATTCACCACTCTTTTTGTAATTCTCACCATCGTGACCTGTAACAAGAAATACAATATATTACTGAGCTGAAATGAAGGGCTACATACTCCACTTCAAATTTAGATGACAAGTACTTTTCACAAGTCAAAAGAACTAAGCCATGAAGGTTACGTTCTATCACCTCAGAACTTCAATATACAGTGTAACTACTGGGCTTATAATTAAATTTTGAAAGTATTTTATTACTTAAAATAATAGCTTGTGTGTTTTCAAAGAGAAACTGCATGATTTTTGACAGCAAAACAAAGCACGTAACAAGGTCCCAGCTCCAAAGCTATACATGGACTAAATGAAGAACGAATGGGTGCATACGTGTATGAAATATGTTACCAATCATTTTATCAGGCACCTTAAGTAGTAACCACAAAATGACATCTAACTTTTAGGTCATTCCAGAATAAAAGCCTTGTAAGCAACCCTTTTTAAAGACCTTATAGTTTTTTAGTAGGAGAAATGCTAAATAATCTTCAAGCCCAAAGGTTTCTTGCTTTAGAGCCTAGGAAGCTTGAAAACTACTCCCTCGTCCCAAAATGAGTATAAAATTTGCCATTTTTTGTAAAAATTAAGTATACCTTAGTTAGGGTTAGACATTCCGCTTTATATCTGCATATGTTCTTATAACAAACTCATTAGATTCTAATTAACTCACATTACAACACAAAGATTGCTGATTATTCATGCATAACTAACTAACCAAAAAATAAAGTGGACACTCATTTGGGACTATTTTTTGTATAGAGAAAGTGGAAACTCCCACAACCACAGAGAATAAGAAAGAAAAAAAAATGAAACATAACTACTAGCTTCAAATTGTAACTAAGCATTCTCTGTTTCATTGCTTCCTCCTTTTATGTCAACCTACTTGTACTAAAACTAGTTCTAATTACTTGAATATAACTTCATAGATATGAAAATTATCAGGCAATTGAACCAGGAATGTGAAATCTAAAAATCAAGTTTATGTGAAGGAATTGCTCCATACTTCATATCCAAGTTTTTCCACAAGATTTCTGGCTAGTTGGAACTGATCAGGGATATGCTGCAGCAAGAACGTCCCTTAAAGTTAAATTTATAAAGAGAAACAGCAAATAACATGCAAAAATGAAAGAAAGAATTACCTCATCGTCCTCCTCATAGTCAGCATCATTGTGTAATCCATCCATAAGTTTCTCAATAGCAAACTCTCCTACAATAGCAGGCAATTGCAGATTGATCCCATAATGACTGTCAGTAAAACTAGAGATATGACAGCAATCAGGTCAAAACCTTATCCACATACCTACAAGGATGGGCAATACAAAGTCCCCATCACAAGAAATCTTAAGAAAAATAGTGGGAGTCTGAAACCGGCGAAGAAAGCCCAGCCCTATTGAATTAGGTTCATGTCTAGAATAGTTTGCTCGAGAATCAGGCACCAACTGACCAAAGGGAGACCATTTCCATTCATCCTGAAACCCTCGATGCCTCATTTGGTAATGAGAGATAGTTTCTGCATTCGTCAAGCAAAAACGAACAAGATGAACCCAAAGCATCTCAAATCAATGCGTAGAACAAGGACAAATTGACTACAACAGCTGAAATGCTAAGCTACCAAATTGGTTTAACGATTACAACTACATCCATCAATCATATATTCCATTTTTGAGTAAATGATATTGTTCCATTAGAAATTCTGTCACAAGATGAACTCAAATGGACAAAAATTAACTGCAACTGTAGAAAGGTAAAGCAACCATATCGGTCCAACAATTACAATTACATCCATCGATCACATATTCCTTGTATGAGGAAATGATATAGCTCCACTATAAATTAAATTCAGCCACAAGATGAACACAGAATCTCAAATCAATGCCTAGAAAAAGTCAAGAAATTAACTGCAACTGTAGAAATGTAAAGCTACCAAATCAGTCGAACAATTACAATTACAGCCACCGATCATATATTCCCTGTTCCATTAGAGATTAAGCTCAGTCACAAGATGAACACAGCATCTCAAATCAATGCCTAGAACGAGGCCAAAAACTAAATGGAACTGTAGAAATGTTAAGCTACCAAATCAGTCCAACAATTACAATTACATCAACCGATCATATATTACTTGTCTGAGCAAATGATATAGCCCCATTAGAAATGAAATTCAGTCACAAGATGAACACAAAGCATCTCAAATCAATGCCTAGAACAAGGCCAAAAACTAAATGCAACTGTCGAAATGTTAAGCTAGCAAACCGTTCCGACGATCACAATAACACATCATATATATTCCATTTCTGTAAATAATATTGTTCCATTAGAAACTAAATCGATTCGCATTCAAAATTAAATTCGGTTACGCAACGAACACAAAGCACATAGCTAGAAATGCTAAGCTACCAAATCGGTCCAACAGTACAATTTCATCCACCGATCATACATTTCTTTTCCATCAAAAATCAAATCAAATCGTATCTAAACTTAAATTCAGTCAGATCACCACTGAAATTTTAACATACAAATTTCTCACCTAACAATTACAAGGTGCTATAGCAATAAAAGCAAAAAAACAGACCTGAACGGAGAAGAGAGGCTTCGAGGTACTCGTGATCGCGATCGTCGCCGCGGCCGGATCCGGACCTCCGGGGAGACAATTTGGAGGAAACGGTGAGGAAAGCGGGAGCGAGACGACGCCGTTTGAGGGAGAGACCGAGGCGGAGAGACGGAGAGGAAGTGGAGGCGAAGGAATTTGGCGGAGAGAAGGAGGCATTGGTGCGGTCGGTGATGGAGGAGCAGAAACCGGAGAGTGTACGAACAGAGAACTGAGCTCGCAACATGATGTTGGTTCAGTGACAGTGACGACGTCGGCGAAGAGAGAGAGAGAGAGAGAGACAGGTTGGTGCGTTGTGAGCTGAGGTGTTCTGATAAATCTGGAGAGGAAAAGGTAGTTGAGATGTGGAGACACGCGTTCGGCGAGAACCACATGCTTCCATTTCGCCATTTTTTTATACTTCAACACGCACTAACCAAGTATAACTCGGTTTGAAAAAAATGTTATCTGTCCTAAATTTAATTTAATTTTAGATTAAGTGATTAAACTTTAGATTTTATTGCTGACGCTAAGATAAGTAATTTGTTTCCACAGGTAGTTTGGATCAAATTAAAAAAAAAAAATTTGACAAGTTCAAGGATCGACATAATTAAAAATTTAGACCATAAACCAACTCTGTAATTAGGGGCTTTGAAATCATTTAATTATTTTTCATTTAAAGTTTACAGTAAAATGTAAGTTGCGATACGACCACAAAAAATTGTAAAATACGAACTCAATATCGATATGAAATAATTCGAATTTGGTTAGATTCAGAATTAAGGTTGGGTCCAAGTTAGAGTTGAGTTTCTAAGCACAAAATGTGCAGAATAGTGTATATTTGTTGATCTAACCCATAATCTCATCTCATACATTGTAAGAGATAACTCTTCCACTGTAATCCATAATCTCGCCTCATATGATTAGCAAAAAAATTTGAAATTGAGACTTTAAAGAGAATACAAAATATATATTTAACGGATTGTCCTAACATAGTAACAAGTCTTGGTAAATTATACTAATATTACAGTCTAAAATTTAAATATTAATTGATGAACAGAATTTTCAATTAAATTTGGCAGCTTAGGACATATGGATTGATCATTTGATTCCTTGTAACTAATAATAATTCTGTAGAAAAGAACCATGAACTTTTGTTTGCCAAACAAGTCTGACGTGGCGATATATTCCAAAGTTTATCCACTTATCCATATGCCTCGTTTGGAAAAGTAGCAATCAATAATCTATAGTATTTTTTTAAATACAGCGCATCAATAATATAAAGAGGTAATTCCAACTAGCAATGTTATAACAGAATGGATTTTGGAATGTTTATGGGGGTGTATTTGTTTTGCAAAATAATTTGAGGGATGTATGTGTTTCAAGTGATTAGTACATGGGGGCATATGTAATTTCTCCTAATATAAAATTAGTTGCACATAAATTCATTGACACTCACGCCCGTACAAATACACTTGATCGAAAGAATTATAATTACTTGTTCGGTTTCAAAATAAATATCAATTATGTTTTTAAATGAATGTTTTTAAAGTTGGTACTTATGAATTACTAATATTAATTCTATAATAAGTTAGTTAGAATCTGATCGTGTTTATCATCATCTTGTCCGCAAGTCATAACATTTTTTTAGTAGCCTCCACAGTATTGGTTGCGAATATACGGTCTATGCAAAGTAGGTTATTGCTCCTATGTATTTTTAGACACTTCTCGAACGCAAAAATAAGTCTCAATAAAAAATTATAGACAACAAAACATCGTTTCTAGAGAAAAAAAAGCATTTGGGAGAAATGATGCAGACAACCAGTTAAGGTTCAAGTCAAAGTAGTCTCCATGCAAGCCAACCTCGTGGTGTTTCACGCTGAACACCGACAACAATTTGAGAATTTCAAGAGATGGTGCCAATAACATTGAGGCTCGACATGCGTCATGGAGGAGGTTCATGATTCTCTACAGTTGTAGATCGATTCCTGCAAATTTCAATCTTACTTGAGCAAAGATTATTGCACAAATACGAAGCATGACACATGTCGTCAACACATTAGAACTCGATAGTGATTGTGTACCACGATGACCTATATATAGACGCTTCTGATATTGATGACATTACAAAACAATACTGTATTACAGAAGGACTACAATTTCTCGCGATCCCTTTACAAATGACATTTTGCAATTGAATCGCTTTTGCAATGAGATTGCATATTGGCGCCAAATCAAGAATTAGATTCTTGATCACGAAGCAAAAACAAGTAAACTAAATTTATTGGATCAAAACACGTAACATGATATACAAGTACACAAAAACATAACATGGACTAGTAGTGTCCTTAAACTTACTCTCTATAGGTTAACTTCACATGATTTTAGTTAACCCTAACTCCCTTTTATGCAATGCAACTCTTTTTTTCTCATGCATGCATGTTATTTTTCACGTACATATATATACATTACACGTAGTAGCTATTTGTTTCTACTAATTAAGCTTTCTCGTTATCTATGGCTTGGCTTCAGCTTCCATTTTAGCTTCGCTTGCTGTGCAGCAATGGCCACAACGTCCATAGTATCTATGACCACAGCAACCATATTTACAATCCCGACCACCTCCATATCCACTACTTCCATATCCTCCTCCACCGCCGCCATATCCACCACGTCCTCCGCCTCCTCCGTATCCGCCTCTGCCGCCGCCATAACCACCGTGTCCTCCGCCGCCTCCTCCGTATCCGCCATGTCCACCACCGCCTCCTCCGTATCCACCGTGGCCGCCACCGTCTCCTCCGTATCCGTCGTGTCCTCCGCCATAGCCTCCTCTATGCTTGGCATCGTCTACTTGCTTCATTTCTTCTGTTGCATCCGCTTCTGCGAACGTTAAAAACACGTTTAACACGAATGGTAAAATGAACATAACAATGCTATATGTATAAAATTTTATAAAAAAATTGTTGTATCTTTGAGGGTCCAATATTTAGATATGAGCCCCCTATAGGTGGCGCAATGGTCAATACAGATATTTTCATGTAAAAGGTTGTGGGTTTAAATCTCATTGCGTCGGATGAGGTGAAATTTTGGTTAAAAGGGGAGAGCTACCCCTGTTGTGTGGCTCAACTTTTTTCTAAAAAAATATATATGAGAAAAATGTATATCAGTTGCAACCTAAAATGATTATGACACTTTATTAAAATTCACTTCTACCCACTCAAGTGAATTTGTGGGAGTAGAGCGACCCGTCCGAATTCATAATTTTAAGTGAGGTGT
>JAYMTE010002322.1:0-11400 GCA_036897545.1 Pelargonium fulgidum
CACCAAATTGCTCCTCCGTATGGGGATTAGTCTGAGTATGGTCACAAGGCTTAAAAGTGTCTATCGTTAAGTGCGAGCCTGCTCAGGATTACCCTATAGTTTGTATCAAAAAAGACGATGGAGGTAAATTCTAGTGTTTTGCACGCATGTTCTCTTTTATAGGAGAGTTACTCGTGACACGAACTAAAGAGAATCAAAATGCCAAATTTTCAATCAGTGTTTTGAGTGACATCAATAAATTATTAATACACAAATATGTTAAAAAACAACACATCAATATAGATTGTTTTTATTGTATAATTGCACTTGTGGCTCCCAAACTTTTTGAGAGAGTACAAAGAAAAGCAGATTTGATAAGATATATCTAAGAAAAGGATTGGGACAAAGGAAATGTGAATTAACAAAGAAAAAAGTGAAGATTAAACAAAGCAAAAAAGCCTCCAAAGCAAATGTGTTTGCATTGCCAACTCTTGTGCCATCTTTCTCTTCTTCATTTTTTTTCTTCAGTTGAACTATACTGCATGATTAACTCTTCTTTTTTAACCTAAAATCTCACTTTACGCGACGCAATGAGAGTTAAACCAACGACCTCCCACATGGAGGTGTGTTTTGACCATTGCGACATCCCCTGCTAGGGACCTCTTTCTCTGTTCCTTACATACTTTCTCTCTCAACTTCCATTTATACACGAAAATTATCTGTTATTATACTGTAAAGCTGACAATTTGAAACCTACTTGTAGGTATCTCATATTAATTATGACTCAAAACTAATTTATACTACAAAACTACGAAAACAAATCGGATATTATACTAATAAACACATTTTATATTAAAAAGCTGAAAACCAATTCAAACCCATTTCAGTTCGGATACAAGTTACTCTTTATCAATTTCAGTTCGTCCAAATATGATCTAAATCTATTCAGAAATCTGAATTGTCATGTCTATTATTAATATGAACACATACCCTATTTCCCATGCTATTACTATTTCATGACCGACACTACAACTTCACAACCTTACAATTCTATATATGATAAGCATGCCACTATTTTTTTCATTTTCAACTACTTCTTTTGGCATAACTCAGCTTAAAAAGAGAACAAGAAGAAAAGGGGAAAAGAAAACACTATTGTATACCTATTGGTATCAAAAACTTCACCTTAAAGAATGAAAGTAAAACACTCCACCATGAAAACAGCCTCTAAAATGGAATGTGGTTTTGATGCAAGTTTTATTAGAAATGATTGACCGACGACGGTTTTAGGTAGAACCCTAATTCCTCGTCCATACAAAAGTCTCAAAACATTAGTAAAAAAGGCTCAAAAATTGTGTCACAGCTATATATACCTCCTATTTCAAATCCTAATGCGAAAAAATGATACACAAAAAATGCATAGTTATAGCTTATGCTCCAAACCCTAATATGAAGAAAAAAGAGAAATAAAAATAATTTAAAAATTGTCCAAATAAGAATATAATTAAAACGCCCTCCAAACAAACTCAAAACATGAAATTGCAACATAGACATTGGGGAAAACAAAGTGGACGAATTCCTAGGCCCTATGAAAATTGAAAATAATCTAAAAATTACCAAAACATAATAATGGCGAAAAAACATATAAACGGCTTCATAACAAGATATTACAGTATACACTCAACAAAGCTAAGTGGGCAAAATCCTTGACCCATTTCATTATTTAAACCGACCAAGTTTCAGCTCATTCCATAAATATCACTATTTAAATTTCGAAAATGCTCCATCTCCTAAATCAAGTATTGTGCATAAGGAACTAGTGCAATGAAATCGCCGCGAGATTCGTTTCCAATCATAATTCCATGGAAGTAATAAGGTGGATGAAGAAGATTCCATTCAAATCATGGGAAATGACCAATTTGGGGACCCCAAATAAAACTCAAAATTGCACCATCACATGCCCTAAACCAAGAAAAGAGTTTTCATCTAATTTCCACTACCTCCTCCACCATCCCAAGTAGATTTGACATGAAAATGACACAAACTTGTTGTTCATGTAGTAGTGCTTGACACATTTCCATTTCAAGACCCCAATTTATGCCGACAACAACTAATGACATACTCGAAAATATGTTGCATTTTACAAGTTTATTCCCCATGTTTCTTATCCGAATCTAGCTTGGATTTTGTAATATGTATTGTTCTTCATTAATGATATTGTATAGATATAGCTTGAGATCTCAAATCTTTGAGAAACATGCACTGAGCATCTTGTTAGGTGCATCACAATTTTGTTGGGAATTGAACATGCAAAACCAATTTTAGTGCAAAGTCATAATCAATTGAGAAGAAGTTTTTATTTTTTATTTTTTTTATTTTTTTTTTGGCTGCGAATGAACATGAACAACAGACATCTTGTTCTTTAAATTAAAGGATAGCCGCTCGCTCTATCCCCCAGAATACTGCAGCACTAGGCTAAAGGATAATATACAATATATTGCGTTATCCCCCAAGATATAACAAGTCATTTACTAATGAACAAACACAAAAGACGGGTTGTGCATTGGGTTAGAGAACAATTCACATTATATCACGTTAGCCCCAAGAGACAACATGTCTTTTGTGAACGAACATGAACAACAAACGAGTGTTGAAGTGGGCTAAAGGATAGTTTTTAGTATATTGCATTATTCCTAAGATACAACAAACCTTTTGGGAATGAATAAAAACAATAGAGATGTTGTGCATTGAATTAAAAATAATCTACAATATATAGCGTCGTTTCTCAAGATGTGTACTGGGTTGAAAGGTAATTCGTATTACATTGCGCTATTCCCGAAAACACAATTGAAGAAGTCTTTGTAGGGTTCCTCATAAACAAATTGTCCCTATAGATATGCATGAGTGAGATAATGAATGATAGAGAATCATGAAGGAATGTGCACACACCACTCAACATGAAAGCATATATTGGTGTGCACATGTATCAGAATAACATGTGACCTCAACACAATTAACAAAGACTATATTGCTTGATTTGATAATTGGATTGCCCCATCACAACAACAATGGCATTATTCAAAACACCTCTAATTGTGAAGGATGGCTTCAAGGACCCAACCTTACCCCATTATTATTCTCAATCTTCATTGCACCTATGGCTCACCCAACCCTAGCTTCAATCAAGACCTTAGATTACTAATTGGCCCATTTGAATCATTCACAAACATTCAAAAAAAAAAAAAAAATTAGGGTTTCGCTAACAATTTGAACTTGAACACACAAGCACCGAAAATATGACTCACATTTTACTAGTTCGGGTAGCATAGAATTGCTTAATCAATATTCATGTTGAGTCCGGTTCTTCATGGGAAAACGCGAGCTTGTGATGACGTGCTTTTCACAGAAGCTGAAAATTTGATGTGACTAATAGAGAAGTTTGAAGACCACGCACAAAGGTAGCATTTCAGTGAATTTCTCATTTACTGATCTCATCTTTTAAAGAATCGATCCATTTTCGAATGTATAAGAATATGTGGAGCTCAGCATATCTGGAAACACATGAGAACATTCTTTTGCTAATATTGTTACCAGTATTCGATACTAGGTCATTCATAGCATTACTATACCTCATCTATTCATTCCAGGTTAATTATTCGTCAACGCGAGATTGACTTTAAAAATATTTAAAATAAAATCAGATAAAATATGTAAGATTGGGCTCGCCCATCACGACACAAAAACGAATTGTCAGCTGTAGTCAATACTCCCTACAATTTTGCTCTGCTTCTACACAGACCAACCATGTATAATAATGGCATAATTGTTTACAAAATGTGAGTTTTCTGCTCAATCATGTTGTTTATATGACTAATAAAGACTTGAAAAAATGAACACCAACTGATGCATTGATTAAATATGACAAAATGGAAGCTGTTGCTGGTTGGCTACAAAGGATTTTAAAAAGAAAAAAAAAAACCTGAACTTTATATAGAGCTACTTGCAAAGAAAATCCTTACAAGCAAATAGAGGTTGTTGGAGAGGTCAGAACAGTCAATTCCCATGTTTCAGAAGTTGGTAGTCCAATTCAGGTGACCTAATTGGGCTTGTTGCTGGTAAGCTCCTACCTGAGCCCCTGGTGCAGAACCAGCTCCTCCGACATTGCCGCCCATCGCGGGCCCGAGATGGGTGTGCGGATTGCCCATCGCACCAGGCTGTTGCGGGTGGTACATGCCTTGGAATTGCATGTGCGATGATTGTGGGGCCGCCACAGCTGGATTGAATGAACCGTGCCCTGTGTGGGATGGCATGTACGCAGCGTGAGGTGTTTGTCCTGGGATGTTGTAGTACTGACCAGGAATGTCCCGAGGGTTCTGTATCCACATTTCTGATGTCTCGGCCTGTAAATGTAGATTTCAAAATGTTAGGATGCAATCGAGATAGGCTAATGCATGAAATGTGTGCATGGAAGTATGGAGATGGCAATACGGGCCGCAGGTTGGGTCAAAAAACTAGGGCGTTCTTATTTGTCCCACTAAGTGGGAAGAGACATTGGAATTGACGAAAAGTAGTTTGATTAAGACACGTGTTTTTTTCCCGCGGCCCGCATTGCCAGGTATACGTCTGAACTACTACTAAGTGTGCAGCAATGAGAATGCATATGCTAACTAGACGGCTAGGCTCATCAATAGGTAGTAATTGCCATTTTTGAGATACCAGATAGCTAGTACACGACCCATTTTGGAGCCAGAACTACTTTTCCCAAATCATTAACCACCGTTGAGAATGGTCTTCGAATACTATCAGCGCTGACGTGGCATAAAAATAACTACAAATGGAACAGTTAAACAGTCGGCACTATAACAGAAAAGCTAACATACGGGACCCCACAAATTACTTTCCCGAGACCCCGACAAAAGAGGGAGCCTCTTTAATCCCACAAACTAAATCAGCTTCTACGCCACAGAAAAAGAATATGGTTTTACCTGAGGATTTGGAATGTAAAGATTCCCATCTTTGTACTTCATCCGGGATGAATCTTCAAGCCCCGTTGCACTGCCGACAACACCTGGAGCATTGATAGCATATCCCGATGGACTTGGGAAATTCCCATACCCTGTGGGACTACCAGCGGGAACAGGCTTATATGGCTGAATTCCATACTTGAGGCCAGCACTGAATTGCGAACCTCCTCCGGACATGAGCAAGTAATTGTTTCCGTTTGACGGGTGGGGGTATGCAGGGTTACTCGAATATCCAGGCATAGCCATCGGCGGAACATAAACAGGGGAAAGGAACTGACGGTAGGGCATAAGATTAGCAAAGTGAGAAACGTGAACTTGTGGATACATCTGAGCCACTTGCTGCAGATGCTGCTGCTGCTGTTGTACCATTGTTATAGTTGAGGTGGCGGTATGTGAGTTCAAGGCCTGCTATCATAAAAATTAGCATCCCGTAAATTAAATTGGTAAAAGACTATATAAGATGCTGTCTTTTCCTTTATTGACACGAATTACAGAAACAGCTACCAAGCATTCACATCAATAAACTACTGATAAAAAGATCAAAAGAGAACATTAAAAGAGAAAGAAGAGAACTACCTCCGGAGGTGATGAAAAATCTTGTCCCCGTAAGGAATCATCCATTGTGGATCTGAAATATGGCATCTCATAACCAGTCTGGGGATCATACGCCTGCAATCAACCAAAAAACATAAGAACTCTATATGAGAAACAACCGAACAGCCATGCCATGAACTGCCCTCATATTTGCTGTTCTAAAGTGAACTTTAGACCCGTTTTCACGAATTGTTAAATGTCACGATAATACCAGCCAACTCACCGAGAAACTAGGTAACACAGGAGGGTCTTGCTGCTGCTGAGAAACTGAAGGTGCATAGGATGGACTGTTGTCCCGAACCAAACCAACATCTACATAATTTTCCATATTATGAGGACTAGAAGACTCTTTCTTATCAACTAAATGATGCTCTGAGGCGGCACCTGACAGCGAAGAATCAGATCCAGAATTTCGCACTTGATCTTCTAGAAAATCTGCCTGCTTGCTGCCAGAAGCGTCATCAGTGGTTGATTCGGGAGCTGATACAGACAAACTGCCATCAAGGTATCAGACAAAATTAGCATATTGAAATAGTTCTAATTGGCATGATAAATTCTCTTTCAACAATCTTTATATCAGTTCTGATATAAATACCAATTACCAAATAAATTATTGATGTCTTATATAAGAATCAAACACAACATTCCTGTGAAGATTCCCAGCAAAAGAGCAATAACACAATTCATTTGAGTACATAATCCAACCATATAGAAAAAACTAAAGGAAAACCGTGAGCACTAAATAAACGAATCAAGAGTTTCAAATTATATATATCCCCAAACACGTCATTACTTAGAATAGCAAAAGAGCACCAACCTTGCAGCTGATTCACCAATTGATTCATCAGTGGCTCCACCAGAGACAAAATTCCGGGAATTATCGAACTCTGTCCCAAAGCTACCAAAGGTGAGTCGACATCGATCAGTCTCAGGAACTCGAATATGCTGTGCTATGATTACACTTTGACTCTCATGAATGTTTGCTCGTGAAGTCTTATCTTGCAACTTAGCTGCTTCAGAATCCAAATCCTTACAATTTTCCACTGGAGGTGAAGCCGACTTTGTTGGTGTACCGATCACTCCAGGTCCAGGGTTGACAACACTTGATTTTTGGCTTGATTTAGGTTTCCATTCCTTGTTAGGCTGTAGAGCTGCACAGAATATTGAATTCTTGTCACCCATAATTCTAATGAACAGATGATACAGAAAGAACAACAATAACATAAGTGAATATAGACACATCAAACAGAATGAACTTAACAAAATACTCCCTCCGTCTCAAAATGAGTGTTGTATTCCTTCCTAGGAAAACCTAAGGAGAAGTTATGTTAATCAGAGACATTTACCCGTGTACCACATGTTATAACAAGCTCAACGGATTCTAACTAACATATTTTGGGGATGTTAATTCATGCAAAAATAAGTTCCTCAAAAGAAAATAGGACACTCATTTTGCAACAAAAATTCAAGAGACACAAGACAACATCATGGGGACAGATGGAGTATGAAGATTACTCATACACTTGTTATATAGAGTGGAATGAAATGACAATAAGCAAATTAATTATTACACCTTTGGAAAAAAATATAAAAGGTTCTTACTCCTAAAACATTACCAAAGTAAAAGATGTTTTACACTGGCACATGCAGCAAATAAATGTAATATATCCACATCATATGGAAAGACAGTAAAATATGTTTATAATAAAGCATCATGTAATCACAACTGTAATAATTACGACTACAGCAAACACCAAATTCAGTTTAACTTCTGTTCCATTTAAATTTGTACAGTTCACATTATAAGAAATTTGTCTTCAAAGACATTCAAGAATCTAAATTCAAATTTTATAAATATAAAACTGACAGCTGCCAAAACGGTGAACTCTTGTACTATGCTTACCAAAATAACTCTTGGAAAAGTGATATCTAATTAATCTAATACACTAAGAAGTTCATTGTACCAAAGAAACACACCTTTTTGATGACCTGCTACTTGATGCGGCCTGCTATTATACTGATTATTATTGCACGGTAATCTGCTAGTCATGCTGGGGATAACTGATTCCGCGTGTGTATCTTGGTCAGTCTTTGAAATTGCAGTAAAGGATCGAAACGATTCTGTAGTGCTATCTCTTCCCCTAACTGAATTTGAGAAAGAACTGCTTGGTGAAGATAAACGCTTATTAGTGTTCTCAGAGGGCTGACGGCGAACGCCTACAACCCCAGCAGAGGATCTAGAGTCAGGTGATGGAACATGAACAGGATCTGTAGAAGAGGAATAAAGACCAACAACAGAATTACTAGACGCCGACATTGCAGGATTTGATTGAGAATTGTTTGGCTTCACTGCTTGTTCCCTTGAGACTGAACTTGGAACAGTAGCCCGTTCATCTTCCAATACCTCTTTCCTATTAGCGCCACTAGAACTAGCTTCTCTAGCATGTCTTGGTTGTGACTCATTTGGCCCATTAGAAGGTTGAAATCTATGACCGCCCAACGGCTTTGGGTCTATTGATGTTGATGTTGACCTGCCACAACAACCAAAAAAATGGATGAACTAATAGCTTAACTATGAAGTAGAGTATGTAAGCATAATCTTAAAAATTAAATTAAAAAAACAATTCCAAAGAGGTATATACCAATGTCTACATATATGATTGTATCATTAAAAAAAATGGATTCACCTTTACTCAGTTACACCTTTAAAGATCAATTTCTAATCGAGACTATTTCAAAGCATAGATGTTTTACTTCCCTATTTCTTTTCTAAATTTGAATAAATTAACTTTTACTCAAACTTCCAGTTACAACCTCTTCGGCGTCAAAAGTTTCTACTGTTCACCTATTTTCCCATTTTCTTAAGTAAATCCTAGCATATGCATGTAGGTACTGCACTTTACTTGAAAATTATACCATATCTGCATTTAAAATATTTACTCTTTTCAGATTCCATCTTTTATTTAGACATTTTTAGGGGAGAGTAGTTCTAATGCTAACATTACATGCATTCTCATTCTATCCTACATTGTTCCAACATGTAAACATAGTCGCACTGAGCAAGAATACGTGTGCATAATAATTTACTAAGAGGTGTCAGTGTCATTATCATTCTATCATTAAACAAAGATGCTTCAGTATTAGGTTCAGTAAGTTTAATAGAATTTGAAACTACGGGATAGTAAATTTTTCAATAAGAAAAATGTCACATATATAAGATGAGAAAATTGCAGGAACAAAATAGAACAAAAGGATATCGAGAAGACATACCCCTTTTCAGAAGTGTTTAACACCACCTCCTCTTTGGAAGAGGTTTGTGACAAAGCAGGCTTCACTTCCCCATTAGTATTCTGGTTAAGACGATTGTCTCTCACAACACGGAATTCTCTGATAACCCCTGCATCTATTAAACTTCATACGTCAACTAGAAGACCATAAACAATGCATGTTATAAAAAGTAAAACCAATATCTATAATACAACATGAATTTATTTTTATTTTTTTAAAGAATTCACTGACATAAACAGAACTTGGAAAATGGCAATGAGAAGGTAGCATTGGAATTTTCAATTAGTGAGACCACTGGACACTTTCGATGAGAATGAGACATGAGGATATCTACAACTCTGTAAAGGAAGTCTGGAAGTGGATTGAATAATATCATATAGAAATAAATATGAAGTTTTAGTTCTCTGGTTACAATTAGTACTAAGGGGACTCAAAAAGATAAAAATACTTAGAATTTTTGCCTTAATCATGCTCACATACGAGGACTTTTTTAGATAATAAAATATTCCAATCAAATCATTTTTCTACCTATATATTCATTTCACTAACTTATGTTTCTGAAAGAAAATCTAAAAGTTACCAGAAACAAAGCATGGGTCACATAAAGGAATATATGCTAAATTAGATGCCTGAATGACTTGAGCAGAAGTACTGCCATAGTTATTTTGCAACAAATGACTCGTTTAAATCGAGGGTAAGAAGCGCAGCTCAAGCTTGTCAAGAAATTCTGACCACTCAAAATACATAAGCAAAATATCCTTGTTTCCATGTCAAACCACACAAACAGAGAACAGAACATTAGAACATCATTGTATGCACAATTGACATATGGTAATTACCAGGTACTGAATTCCGAGTATAGGCGCCTCTTCGAGCATTACGATCAGGAAATGCATTATATTTCATTCTATGGCCGCCGCTCTCAGCAGGGCGATTAGGAAATTTGTTAGATTTTATTCCCTGACCAGCATGCTCAGCACCACGATCAGGAAACTTACTATATTTCGCTCCTTGATTGGTGTTTTCAGCATTACGATCGGGAAATTTATTATACTTTGTTTCTTGACCAGCATTATCAGCATTTCGATCAGGAAATTTATTATATTTCATAGATTGACCAGCATTATCAGCATTCCGATCAGGATATTTATTATATTTCATTGTTTGAGCAGCATTCTCAGGACGCTTTCTTGGATCAGCAGAAACCTTGTATCCCATACTCTGAAGCCATAAGAATATTTATATGTTATTAAATGCTAAAAATATAAAACAAAACAAACAAGTAAATGCAGGACAATACCTCTTTCTTCTTGTCCCTCTTGCTCTTCACTTCATGAAATGGATCTGAGTGATAAAACAAGGGTAGCATAATAAGAGTTTGCATTTGAAAGATGGTAAAGAAAAATGAAAGAATCATTCAACCCATCATGATTAGAACTTTGAGATTAAAGAACTACGCAAACAAATGGTGACAAACAATTTCAAAGTCAATAGAACAACTCCCACACTCATAATAAACACCTAGCAACCAAAACCCGTGTCCAATTTAGTTAGCATTATACATTACCATGACTTCTCAAAAGACCACTCTTAGGACCTTCAATGCAAGTATAGTTAATTCAATAGTACAATAGCTAAAAACTGTTTTGACATTTAACTCCTAACTCAACAGATCTTCTCATTAACCAGAAACTTAAACCCCACACTAACAATAAATGAACTTGAACTGGAAAGATAAACGAACCCTTAAAGTTTCAACAGCTAAACCAACATCTCTATCTGCACAATTGTAACCGAAACTAAATTACTGAGAATCGAACCAATTCATTGCACTACCAGTTTGTTTAGCATTATAAATTGCAGTGAGGCTTCAACAGACCACTCTTAGAACCTTCAATGCAAGTATAGTCAATACACCAGTACAATAATTTAAAAGGGTTTGTTATTTAGCTCCTAAATCAACCTCACTTCGGAATAAACTGAAACTTAAGCTCCACAACAACAAAATATGAATTAAAAATTGAACCAAAAAAATCAAATTTTTAATAGCCAAACCAAACCAAAAGCTCTAGACTCAATGTGCACCAAAATTAAATTACTCGTAATTGAACAAGGTCAATAATGAACAACCAAATAGCGACAACATATGAAACTTAAACACCACTCCAACAAAGTACATACCTGAACTAAAAAGAACAAACAAAATCTCAAATTCTATCTCTACCTACACAATTTCAATCAAAACTAAACCACTCACAATCCAACAAAGTCATTAATGCACAAACAAAGTCACTCCATAACCACTATGCTCCAAAAACAAGTGAAACAGCAAAAATTGCAAACTCAATTACTCCTAAATCACCATCAATTCAAGTTAACTACAAAATTAAAACCAAAAAAAAAACAAAAAAACTCAAATTTTCGACAGCTAATCCAACCACAGCTCAACGCACACAATCGCACTCAAACAAAACCTCTCCAAAACCACAATGCAAACACCAATGGCTCAAACATT
>JAYMTE010002323.1:0-11398 GCA_036897545.1 Pelargonium fulgidum
GGTTTGATGGGTTAATTTCGTTTTTTTTTTCTCTTTTTCGAAATTCCTTGGCCTTTTTTTACATGGCAGATTGACTCGAGTACTTTATTCATCGACCTTTATAAACTTAGACTCTGTTGTGCCTACGAGAGTTTGAAAATGTTTACCAATAAATTTGTTGGCGGGAAGCGCTCGCTCGTATCCAAATCGAATATTTTTTAGCTGAATCTTAGTCATTAACTCTTTGGCTGAGACTCTTGCTCTCCTATAAATATAATGATAAAAAGTTTATAATTTATATACATGTTGTATACTATATCAACTCTAGGTCAACTAACATTTGGTCGATCTAATTATCTTCACAAAAAAAGTGGGTTCAAACATATTGTGTTATACATGAGATATGAAAGATTGAATGAACTGATTTCGATTAGTGTTGTTTTTCAATTACAATGTGCATCATTAGGGAAATTCATGAAGTCATTTGGCAACAAACCATGTGGGAGTTGCAATTCAAGTGCAAAATGTAAGTACACAACCCAAAAGAGGTATAAATTAGTTGAACTCAACATACTCACTAAGCATTTGTTTGGTTTGTTTACTCCCTTCATGTATGTTGATTGCTTATGGACAATTCAAATTATTGATGTTTGGCGAAAACTCTTTACACATAATTTATTTTGGACATTTCAGTTTACAAGAGCTCTCACATGAGCATTATCAATAAGAACAACAAATGAGGTGAGGCGAGGCATCTCAAACGAGCAAAGCTTAACTACTAATCGTGATGCGAACACTACTTGGAAGCCTTCATCAGCTTCTTGGATTGAGCTCACTAGTGAGGCTTCATCAAGATAGAAAGGACTGACTCCTCGTCATGGTGTGGAAGCCAGCCTCAATTCTTTAATGAGGGTTTTTGGGGAGGTTTCCTCAAGCGAATGAAGCGGAGCTTCTTTCATCTCATCGTGGACAATCAGAGCATACATGAGTCTGCTTCAGCCTATTGAGGCAACTATCATCTCGATTTTATCTTAGGTCTCCTGAATGTTAAGTTGGTTTTCAAGTACATGTGTCAACTCCATAATTATCGAATTACTTAAAGATTATTTTTGTAACTACCTTTGCCCATTTATTGATATGGTACAAGAGTTGAATTTCTTTGCTTGTTTTACATTTCTCAAGTGTGCTAAAATAGTAAAATGCCTCTACGAGTCCTCGGGACTATTGCTACTAAACACAAGCAACGAATGCTATGTTCACTCCCAAGACACTGATCGGTGCTTCATGTCTCGAGTTTTTGAGAGCAATCGCTACTAAATACAAGCAACGAATGATATGTTCACTTTGAGACATCGATTGTCGTTCGATGGCACATGTCCTCAGTGGTAATCATTATTAAGTGCAAGCAACATATACTAATATGATAAAATCATCATTCCATGAATTTTTAGTGTAGAACATCCTATTTATAAGACATTATATATGTGCCGTGGTGTGATATTTTATAGCAAGTATTAGTAAAATAATTAATGTGTCATGTTTCATTACTTAGACACTCCATTTTGTACAATATTTGACATATAAATTACTTAAAACAAATTCTACTTGACATTAAAAAAATACAATATATAATCTTTTTTAAAATTTTAACCATCCATTCTTTGCACTTATCCATTTGGAGATGAAAACAAGAAACGAGGGAAATTTTGTGCCAACATGTCAATCTTTATTGAAATTCTTTGCCATCATTGTGTTTACAAAATTAGGGACAAATTATTGATTGCAGCCAAACAACATTGTACAAGTGAAACTGTTAGCAAAATAATTTCATACCAATCATGTATATCAATCTTTCATTAATATTCTTTTCCAAAAAGAATATACAAACTGTTTATTGTACCCAAACATTTGAAGTTACCATTTTGAATTACGAAACTTTCATAATTTAAAAGATCAGAAAATTATTGTAATTTATTGTAGTGTTATATTTCTCTTAAATTTTTATTTGAAAATAAGTGTTTATTTTTTATTTTAAAAAATTAGTTATACATAAATTCACAACAATATTCTTATAATAAATTAGTTAGGATACAAAAGTAAATATATCATAGTAACTAACATCTTCTTAATTTTTCTCAAAATAGAAATAAGTATTAACTTTGAGATACTGTAAGCAACTCTAGAAATCAACCACTCCAACTCCAAATATCAGGAAATGAACACAAATACACAAATAGTTAAAGTAGAAATGAACAAAATATTCATAGTATATCATGCATCATTACAAAAATAAGCTGCAGAAAGAGAGTAAATGTAATATAATCCCAACTGCTTTCAAATGGCTAGGAGCAGATACATACAGTTTATGCAGAGACTTCCATGAGAACATCACACAACTTGAAAATCCATTTACTTCAAGTTCAAATCCATTTTTTTTTCTTCACTTTAAGTGTTCAAAGCTTCCTTTCACTGCTGTTGCTGCATGTACTTGACAAGAATCTGGAACTGGCTCTCCACACAATCTTGAACACAACATTTTTAAAAGTGTATCTCGCGTCTTTCTGCGAAAAACTTCCCGGTTATTGCCTGGTCTGGGAGCAAAGATATCCAAACTCCCGTGTCAGCAGCATCTTCAGCTGAAATATTTCCAGCCCAACCTGTCATTGCAGTTTTCACCGAACCCGGGCAGTAGCAGTTGATGTAGATTTTCTCACCATCTGGCCGATCATCAAGTATCCTTGCCATTAACCGGGTGTAAGTATTCACTGCAATTTTGGATATTGCATAATCAGTGTACGATTTAGGCCACCCGCCTTCTTTCCACGTCCCATCCTCGACTTGTGTTAGGAAGGTTGATACCATGTTGTCAATCATTTCTTCTGTAAGCGAGTCCACATCACTTAGTTGTTCTCTCAAATTTTCATCTTCAATTTTCTGTACGAGTCGAGTAAAGAACTTTCATTAGTTTCTATGACGTAAAGGGTGCTTAAACAAGTTAACTAAACACATCTTCAATTTATCAAAATCCCAAAAAACCTTAGGAATAGCATCCCAATTAGCAATTACAGCATAGATTGTGGCATATATATACAACGGGTGGAGGGTCAAAGGCTCCTATCAGAAAGAAACTCACACCATACAAAAAACTAGAAATTATCATCAGCCACCTGTTTCCATATGAGCATGAAAGCTACATTGTGTTGTAAAAAGCTTAAGAAAAATGAAAATGATAGATGATGCATAAATAAGGCAACAAAAGTGGAAGGGAGAGATGAGAAGATGTGTTTGCTTACATTTCTTTTGCCATTTAGTTTACCTAGCCGTGAGCTCACATTAACGATACGAGCACCAACAGATGAAGGTTTCATCAATGGTATCAAAGCTTTGATCATGTTCTTGGTGCCATAATAGTTGGTAGTAATGACATCTTTGGCATACTCAACAGAATTCTCAGATCCAAAATTAAAATTAACACCAGCATTATTCACCTGCAGAAAATATACTTGCATAGCTTTAAATAACAGATTGTAAGTAATAGGTAACATTTTCATGAACATCTATAATCATAGCAAACCCATCAAGGGTTTCAAAGCTTAAGCAACTAGAATCGTTTCCAAACAAATGTAAGGTGCAATAAACTATACACGCTAAATGCATAATTATAAATCATACAAAAATAAGAATCCAAAACATGAACATTGAGGCTTAGAGATCTTACCAGAATATCTAAACCACCATAATTTTCTTTTAACCAGTCACAAAAAGTGGCGATAGAATCATGGTTTAACACATCCAATTGATGGGAAAACACATTGAGACCTCCTTCTTGTAAGACCTTAGCCGCTTCAATGCCAACCTCGACGTCTCTTGATGTCAGAATAACAGTGACTCGGTGATTCGCAAGCTGCCTCACAATCTCAAATCCGATGCCTCTGTTACCACCCGTCACCACGGCAATAGTTTCTGCAGACCACCACCTACAAACCCAAATCACAATACACTAATTATACATGTGCTATCAATGCTACAAAAGTGATTAAGGTCTCTCGTAAGCACACAAAACCTATATCATTGTCAAATTCGCCATTTTTACTACATGGGTTTTGCCAGATCTAGTTCAATATTAAATGGGTTCCAAGATTTGACCTTTAAAACTAACTATAAAACTAAAAATGCATATTCAGAAGCAGAAATTTAAGAACAAAAATGCAAAAAGGTCTCTTTTCTCCACTTAAATTACAAACCCAAATCTATCAATTCTACAAAAGTGATTAAAGTCTCTCAAAAGCACACAAAACCTATATCATTGTCAAATTTGCCATTTTTGCTAAATGGGTTTTGCTGTCCAAATTTAGTTCAATATCAAATGGGTTTCAAGATTTGACCTTTAAAACTAATTATAAAACTAAAAATGCGTATTCAGAAGCAGAAATTTAAGAACAAAAATGCAAAAAGGTCTCATTTCTCCACTTAAATTGAAAGAAGCTCTCGTTAGCACACAAAACTTGTATCATTGTCAAATTTGTCAAATTTGCTAAATGGGTTTTGCTATCCAGATTTAATTCAATAGCAAATGGGTTTCAAGATTTGAACTTTAAAACTAAAAACGCACATTCTGAAGCAGAAATTTGAGAACAAAAATGCAAAAAGGTCTCATTTCTCCACTTAAATTGAAAGAAGCTCTCATAAGCACACAAAACTTATATCATTGTCAAATTTGCTACATGGGTTTTGCTATCCAGATTTAGTTTAACATCAAATGGGTTTCAAGATCTGTCCTTTAAAACTAAAAATGCACATTCTGAAGCAGAAATTTGAGAACACAAAATGCAAAAAGATACCTCTGGTGATCAGAATAGGGGATGGTTCTGAGAAGGGAGATTTGTTGAAGTCTCTTTTCTCTGCGCTCTCTGGCCTTCTCCTTCTTGTCCTTGTCTTTGGACTTCCCTTTGGAGTGGTGGTGGTGGTGGCGGTGGCTTGATTCTTTCTCTTTTTCTTTCTCCTTTTCTGCTTCTTCTGCCTCTGTCTCAGCCTCCTTTTCTTGTTCAGACTCAGGCTTCTTCTCTGGCTCTTCCTCCATTTTTTTTGGCTTCTTTCAAAAATTGAAGCTTCGCTTGAAAAGGAAAACAAGGTTTGTATGAATCCATCACAAATGTTACTACCCTTTTGCAAACTGGTCAAACACTTCAATCCTGAAATTAAGGTCTGGATTTGCAACTTTTGTGTTCCTCCTTACCATCTCCAACTTCTTAGCCATTTTAATAGGACAAATTCTCACAAATGTGATATTCAAATTCTTTTAATATGTTGTTTTAATATGATAGGAGGTCCATTTCATGTCCAATTAATCTTAAACGTACATAGGTTAGAACTTTTTTTATTAAGACAATAGATTTTTTTTCAGAGCATGAAAGTATATAAATAAAGTCGGGCCTATATTTTTCTATTCTTGATTCTCTCATGTTCATTTGGTTTCAATTTCTTATGTTTGGAGTCCCTATTTCAAATGTCCAACACTATTTCAAAATGTTTTCTTTGAGCTTAACAGTATTTCATAATGTTGATTTGGACCAAAATCAACTATTTTTGCAAATTTTTAACATCAACTACATATACACAGTATTTGATACGATCAATCAGTGTAAATTTACATATATTATAGTATAGCATAGCATTTACATAGAGTATACTTTGGGCTTTGGCTATGAACACATGCAAACATAACATTGAAATTACAATTTGTCGCGTACCTACGTGGAAACAGAGTTCTAAAATAAAACCTAAACTGTATTCATGGTTAAAAACTTATGAATCAGTACATTGTCTATGCTATATCATACTCTGCCATGAATTTGGATATGATATTCTGACTTGAATCTTTTGGCCACCAGCACTGTATATTGTCTTACCTGAGAACAAGTAATGTAGTTCAGTATTTGTATGATTTCTGTTCCTACATTGTAGAAATATAAAACAAACAGTTTCAAGAAACTGTTGCCTACTTCACAATGGACATATTTTTCTTTGAACAAAGAAAAAGAAGAGATATCGATACAATTAAGGTAGCAGTTGGATTAGAAACTAATTGATAGATACCATGTCTTAGCTTTGACCCGTGATGCTTTCATGCTCACAAGAAGATCGTCAAGTTTGAAATGAAAGTTACCGGAGTACCTATCCATCTCAAAGACGTAAGAGAATCACAAATTTGTTTTCAGGATTTTCAAGCCATGATATCAATGTTTTAAGTTTCTAAAGTTCACATTTACAAGCTGAACAGTATGTATCTTCAGTGTAGATATCAATAATTACCTGCTCCAAAGAAACACAAACCACATAGCCCTGCCAATGACATCTGATTGAAGGAAATATCTACCGGAAGAAAAATGCTGTTCGTACACTTTACTACCTTCACCTGCCAAACCCCAAACACGAGAAAGTAATTAAATAGAAACAACATATAAGTCCTAATATGACCAAATCTAGATCTGCCCATCACACAATTGAATTTTGAAAACCCATTTAGCCATAGATAAGGTGTAGAATTTTCATAAGAAAAAGCTGTCATATTCCTGATTTTGTCCATAGAGAACTTTGGGAGATAAAGAAGTAAGATGGTTATTTCCAAGCTACAAATTTCAACCTTGTGCATATATGCCTTCAAGTTTCAAGCATATTTATCTGCTAAAAAAGTACAGATCTTCAGTGTAGGTATCAAAATTTACCTGGTCCAAAGAAACACAAAGCACGTATCCATGCCATTCATTGAATGAGATGTCTACAGGAATACTATGGATCCGGCATTTCACTACCCTGCCAATCACCAAAATTGAGAAAATAAATGTAAATAAATTACAGACTTTGTCATCATAAGAGAGTGGTGGTGCATATTTAAAACAGCCTTTTGAATAATACTGAAAGTGAATAATACCGAATCTATATATAAAGAGCTAAGTTTTCTGTTTGTGCTTTCAAGAGAAAGTGGATAATACTGAATCTATATATAACCATTTGAAAGCTATAAACAAAATATATGCGGATTTGAAACTTGTTGAAGTCCATTTTGCCGAGACATTAAAACACATGTACCGATCAATGCCATTTTAAGTAGAACCTTTAGCATTTATAGAATCTCTTGAATGATTTACTACGCTCTAAATATTATCCTTGCATAGTGATAAATGCCGAGATAATTCAGCTCACCAAATGAATTTAAATTTAGCCTTGCAGCAATTGGTAGTTGAAATTTGATCATGTAAACAAGAAAGGGCATAAAAATCTTTTCCATTTATCCGTAGTAAATGCATATATTCTATCTTTAATCAAACACATTCGTTCACCTTTCCTTTTATTTTTCTCTCCATTAAATAGAAAACAAGAAAAGTTTGAAACTCAATAGGAAATGTAAAGAAGGTCAATTTAATTAAAATGTGAAGCAGTTCACAAAAATAACCTTCTAATTCATGAATCAGAGCTTTAAACTTTTCAATCACGACTAGATAGAGTGAAGAAAAAAAAAAAAGAAGAAACAAATGTATATACAGAGAGAAAATAAACACTAACCTTAACTGGTCCGTGCTATAGTAATATATATATATATATATAGGGAGTTCTTTAATTAGATGACAGTAAAAAGTTTCATACACTAAGATTCAAGTTCATTTTAGTCGATTTGCATAATCTATCTTACATGAAGGATAAAATAACTCATCCATTAATTCCCTTTCTGGTGGACTTGAATCAAAGATATCCTCCTTGCTTACATCAGAAGAAATGACTTTTTTTTTTGACATGTTTTCCTCAATAGATTTCAAATTTTCACGACTTTTTTTAGAAGAAAAATATGAAATGAGCAGGCTAAATATATTAACAAACACATATCACACCTAATCTATAAATCAGAAAGAAAAAAAAAAGATTGTGAAACCATAAACACAGTGGAATTTATCATCAGAAAAATACCTGGTAGAGTGGACCAAAACAGCCCCAATCTTAATGTCGGGAGAGAATTGGTGTGATGCAGCAGAAAGGGTAGCCAGGTCAAAGATAGGTATCACCAGGCCTTTCACCCTCTTTCCTTCTATGATCATAGTATAACACATTCAGGTCAGTTACATATGTGTTGAATTCCAATGATAAGAAATGATACAGATAATCATATATAGTGAGAAACTCATATATTAAATACTTAATAAAACAATACGGAAGTCATATAACAAAATCCGATACAAAGAATAAATCCATTGGCTCAACTAACAACCATACCTTCAGGAATTAGAAGACTCCAGGCGATGATTATCAAGGCAAACCAAATGCGCTCCTCTTTTCCCATGCCATCCATTTCCATATCGACTTTAGTAGGTAACCTTAATTTGATCTTACTTTCAAAATTGTGATCCATATCACAAATCATAGAAGCTCTAAAACGATTAGGCATTGTCTGTTCTTTGAAAATGGGGATATGCTGAATTTATAAGGTTCAAAAGAAACCGGTCTTGAAATATGTAACAATCTGAAGAATCTCATCACATGGTTTTCATGAGATAGAAAAACGAGTATCAACAAATGGTATCTGAAAGTGAAACGGAAATGTTTTTGGGTTTTCTAGAAGCTATTCACGTTATTTGCTATGTGCAAGAAAACTCAAATGGGTTTAAAACTAATCAATGTCCATACAGCCTCTTCACATGAATCAACAGCAATAGTCATACACATCTATCATGTATACCATTAATTGTATAAAAACTTCCAAAAATAAAAATTAAAAAGAAAATATATTTAGTCAACTAGTCTACTGATAGTAACTTCAAACAAATACTAAGACTGTTTGTTAATGAAAGGTGCCTCTATAAGTGTCCTTTTGTTTAGATTTTGTATGCTATTCTATTATAATTTCTGACTTTTGAGATGCTTCCCCTTTGAATTCTTAGATAAATCCACTTCAAAGTTCAAACCATATATAGCTGCTCCACTTAATTTTTCTGTATTAGGTGGCTCAATCACAATAGAAGTATTGTATAGCAATTTTTTTTTTTTAATACAACTGATGACTATGTTTTATGATTGCTTCATTTCATATGGATGGACAAGCATTACAGAAGTTTCAATGGCTGGATGAGAACAATTAGTTCATTACTTGGCCTATATTTATCGGTTCCTTGGAAACAAAATTTGGCCCATATGGGAAAAAAAAACTATTCAAATCTCTTATATTTCTGAAGGTGGACAATCATTTTGGGACAAAGGGAGTACCAAGTTAAGAACTTCAGTAGGTTAGCCACAAAGTCACTATAGGGTTCTGGCCTTTCACTCAAGTCTCTATTATCTTCGATAATGAATGTAGGACAATTTTATTGACAACAGTCAAGAGAACATAATGAAGTTCATTGAAGATCCACCTTCAATATGTAAGTGGTCAGAAAACAATAATTTATTCAAACAGCTAAAAGCCCCTAATGTTTTTAAGCACATTGCTAACTTCCATGTTTGTTAGCATAAGCTAAAAGAATGCAATCCCATCAGTTCCCCTGATTGTTAATAGCATAGACTTAAAACAGCTAAAATATATCCCGGGATGGGTGAAAGAATATTAAGTGATAACTGATAAGTACTAATGCATCAATGGACTCAATTTCTATGTATAAAATGTACCTTGAATAAGTTAATTTTCTTTTTCACTCATCGAACATTTATTATGCCATTGCTTCCCCAATCAGCCCACTCCTGCACATATCACAAATGAGAATGGTATAAGTACAGACACTAGGGAAAGCAAGGTATAAAAAGTCGAAGAGATGGGACATTCCCCTAAATGCCATAGCCACACTCTTATAACAACAGCAAGTGTCCAGAACCGAACCGAACCTCAGAGATTTCCTTGGTGAACTTCTTCAGTGTCATTAGAGCAAAGTTAGGGGCTCATTCCTCAAATGATGCAAAAAGTGTAAAAGCTTCATCAGTTAATCATAACTCACAAGTTAACCCACAAAGTCTAAGCAAAGTCATTGCTACTCACTGCATCATGATATCAGTCATTACTTTCATACAGTCCAACTGCATGATCTCTCTGAGCCATTTCATCAAACAGTTTGAGGGCAACTTGTATCTTCCCATTATACAACCAGTATGGTTTAATTAGTAGAGCAATCTGGCATATAATCGGACAATTGCATCTAGGTGAGATCAATGAGATGCACATTGAAGAAGAAGATGATTATGAGAGGATTTGCAGAGACTGTTGCCACTTTAAGGCATTGGTTAATTGGTTTTCATTTGATGTGGCATTTAAATTAGTCCACTCCACCCTAAATTTCTCTCCAAGCAGTTGTGTTTATTATTGTAGTACTCCTTAGTATCCGATTAAGAAAAATTAGTTATTTTCGTATTCACTTGGCATAACAAATTTAATTGATACTATCTACATTGTTACAAAGATAATGTTAACAATTCATACATAACTAAATTTTGAACAGAGAAAAGTAATTTAATGGATAGTAACTTATTATGAAAATATTGTATGATCTAATCACATGTTATTAAATAAACTTTTCTCGAGTAGTCGTAACTCATAAAAGTATAAGGAATTCATTATTATGCACACAAATTGAAAACACTTTTGCATTATTATTCCCATATTGTAATGCATGTTTACAAGTACAAAGTTAAGCATAAGTCTCTTTTATTAGTAACACGAATGTAAACACGCGTAGAGAAAAGACTGATTAGCTATTCAATTAAGAACCATAATTATAATTTGGAAAGTGGAAGTACTAGTTCATACTTCACGGTTTCTTTAATCCCTCAACATTGGTCCCCCGTGGTGATATTCCTAAGCCAATCTCTGATGATGATACTGGCGGTGTCATGAGAGGATTGGAAATTAAACGTTTAGTAGGCGCAAACGGGAAAGGAGGAAACAAAGGAAACGGTGACAAATCCGGAAATGTAAGAGAAGGAGGGAAGCCTGATTGCACTGGCATTGGCACTGGCACGGGTAATTGAAGTTGAAGGGATGGTGGTGCCCCTGCCGGTGGCAATGGATTGTTCAGTATAGGCAGCATGTTTTCATTGGTCGCTGGTTGATCAGACAAGATAGGATCAAAAAACGATTGTTTTGTAGTTAATGGCGCATTTGAGTCTAGCAAGGCGCGAGATCCCAAACATAAGTACAAGTTGTTACTGATGATCAACAAAAACAATAATATGTTGAGGGCAGCTGATGAGGACTCCATTGGGATAGTTAAACTGAATTAGTGTTGATTAATATAAGAGATGTAATGTGGGTTTTATATAGAGAGAAAGAGAGAGTTGTGGGTGCATGGTTGGTTGGGTCTTATGGGTTATGTGATTTGAAATGAGAAGTGTGTGTTGTTGACATTCACTATGACTTGTGACTTGTGACTTGTGACTTGTGACTTGT
>JAYMTE010002324.1:0-11398 GCA_036897545.1 Pelargonium fulgidum
AACAATACACTTCTAGACAGAGAACGACCACCAAGTGATCAACGCCGCCGTTCAAGTGGACTGCCGCCCCCCAAAAGAGATGTAGCCGCCGCCGCTCTTATGCCCTAGAGTCGCTGCCCTAAAGAGAATAAATCATATTAAGATTTAAATTATGTGTTTTTTCAAAAAAAAAAAAAATAATAATAATAAATAAAGAAATAAAAATGTCTTGGGGTCAAATAACACATTCACACCTAACCATGATTGAGTATTATTTTAGGTTTTAGCCATACTCTCAATCCTTAGTGTTATTTTTTGGTAATAAAAACGAAGATTCTGCAGAGACAGGAAGGATCCACCACTCTTTAATTTGTTTAATTATTAGACAAATATTTTAGTTAACAGACAAACCTATGCTACAAAACTGCATCGATGCATGGACTTTTTGTATTGTAATTTGTAAGTATATTTTTGGAGTCAAGCTTTGTTCTATATATAATTATACAGATAATCCAAATGAATAGGATTAGATTAAATAATAAGTATAGGTTGGGTTGGTATGATGACTTTTTTGGTAGCTATCAGGTATTAACATCTGTATTAGTAGTAGGTTTTAGGTTCACTAACCTCACCTCACCTTTCATTCTTGTCCATCACCAAATTAACATTAACTACGTTAATCACTAATATTGTATCATTTGTTGTCGTTTCTTTGTTCGGACATCACACATAAACTACTGTCTCACTGCGTAAAATTGTTTGTAGCAATAAAATATGTATCAATTGGTAATTGACGGGATAGAAAACCTCTCTCTAAAATCCGGATGGCTATTGCCCATTGGCCAACACCAACCCACTTTGTTCTACTCAATAACCAAAGTATCATAATTTAAGTGAATATTAAGTACTATATGTTATATGTAATCATCGATTGCGACACTTTACAATCAGTTATGCGTTGCAATCCACAAGTTTAGTTATTTATGGTTGAAATGTTACAATTGCTTATAAGGAATTCATAATATAACATTGTTTTTTCTCTTCATATTTTTTTTAATTGTCTTTATTCGAAAATTGGGTTGCCGGTTGAATTAATGGCGTATTGAAGTATGGTATTTTTGTAAAGAACAATAAACATGGTGACCCAATAAGTAATAAATATGTGACATTGACCAATTGACACTAATTTGGAATTTATAGTGAATTAGAGGGACCATCCAACCACCATCATGTAAGCCAATTACAGGTCCTCATTTTGGGACGACCAAAAAATTAATATATTGTTTTAGGGACTAAAGATATTTGGTCAATATTAATTCTTGCATACGTTTGCACCGTCTTTCACAATTCACAAACTATTTATTATTGCATTTATTTAAATAATTTTGTCTTTTCTAAACTGATAATTTTTTTTATTTCACTTCTGAATTAGGATTTAGCATGGTTGTAACCGATTTTGATGTGTCACGTCAACTTGAGGTAACACGTCTTCATTTTACCACAAAAGATTTTAGTTCATGTCAGCCTCCAGTTGTGATAGATGAGACGAAAACGTTTCATTTTTTGAGATAATCACACTCGAAACGACGTTGTTTTGATGTTCTTACCTAAAAATGAAATGAAAAGCTATTGTTCCATCTATCATAGTTGAAGTATGAGGAATACTACTAACGTGGTCTAAAATTTTAGGTAGAATAGTGACGTATCCCATCAAAAATGACTTTAACAAGTAACGTGAGTTTTAACTTAAAAAAGTAAAGTTCAGAGACTAAAACATGCTAAACACTAATTAGAAGCTAAAGATGAAAAATAGTGAGGTGAGGAAAAGAGAAAACCAATTAATTCTATTGCTATTTAATTTCTAATTTTAGTGTCAATCAATTAACCAATAATGTTTTTAGAAATGAAGTCAAAATAATACTACTACTACTAATAATAATAATAATAATAATATCATTATTATTGGTAAAAATATCCCCAAAAAAAAAAAAAAAAATCCTAGTTGGGCCACCCAACAAATCTTCTAAAAACGACTTTTTTTTTCAAAAGTATTTGACTTTCTTTCTAATTTGAAGTTAAATAAATTAGCAAGTACAATAGTCTTTTAAATGATGTAAGATGTTCAAATTTGACTCTTTTGTCATTATAACAAAATAAGGGAGAAAACAAAGCCAATGAATTTAAAGGTCGGTTTCACCTTATTTTGAACTAAAGAAATTGTAATGATAAGGAGTAACTATTGCCCCAAATCAATGATTAGCTATTTAAATTTTGATTTTAAATTTTGTTGTTGATGGGCATATAATTTTTTCTTCTTTTCAACTTAATGTATACTGTGTTTTTAAGGTCAACAAAACACTTTAAATACGTGTAGATGTATAACTCGTTTTATTATAAAAGTTTTGTGTTTCGACTTTCACATTTTATTACTTTTTATTATGCGATTTCACTTGATCACTCATACTTTAATGATTTGGGTCCTCACACTACTATATAGTACATCGTTAAGCAAAACTCAAGTTGTGCCCTTAAATTTCATATTAGACATGAAAATAAGATTCTTTACCATTGTGAAATAGGAATGAATGTATGTAAATTCTAAGAAGAAATTAAAAGTTCAAAGTGGGTGAATGACACAAATAAATTTTTAAAAAATACAAAATATTATACATACATCATGAGTTAATTATTCTTACAATTCAAGATGTGAAGAATAATGCGTCGCGTGTGATTTATGGTAAGTGAGCTTAATAATGTCACATGTGCGTTAGAAATGACATTTTTTATAGGATAAGTGATTATAATTTCTCTAAATTGCCATTTTTTAACTCCTAATTAATGTATTCTGTGATTTTAGCCATTAACCAGACTCATTTTTTTAATCAAACCTATAAGACCGGTTATAAATATGTTGAAACAAACAATACTCTAAATAAGAATTAAATCTAAAAAAGCTGGTCAATAAAAAAAAATAAAATTTAACCCACAAATTTAGATAAGGTAAAATAGGGCAATTGGAGGGAGTGGTGTGAAACCGGAAGCAGCAGAACAAGAAAAGACTAGCCAGTAGCCACCGCCACGTGATAAATTAAGAAACAGTAACTTGACACTTCTTGATGGATAGGCGCATCACAATTAAAAATTAACGGTCTTGATAGTCTATGCACTCACAGATTCTTCGCTTCGAAACAAGAAGACAAACAAAGAAGTGACGTCAGCACAGAACATGAGTCACGGGCGTGTCTCTTTCCTCATAACTTTTGCCATATCAAGAATCATCTCATCCCATTCCTGGTAGTTTAGTGAATACAACAGCACAATTTGAAATCAGGATAGCAACATCTCCAGCAATTATGTCTTCTCTTTAAACAAACAATCACCCACATGTTCTACATTGATACATGAAAGTCACACTAAGCTACAACAAGAAAAATTCCATGAGAAATTAGCATATAGATGCGCCTGAAACCTTCAAAATATCCCATTTTCCATTCAACACTGTAGCTCACCTCAACCAAACCACAGAGGCCATGACAGGTACAAGGTCAGCATCAGAAATACTCCAATTCATCATCGTCGTCGTCAATGGATTTTTCTCCTTGTAATTCATCCCAGCAAGATTTATCAAGCGTCGAGGGATATGCATTCTCAATGGTAAGAGATGCCTTGAAATAATATGTTGATATGTCATGGATGTTAAGTATACTGCTGTACTTATTAGCAGCTTCTCTGTCAAATGTATCATCCAGGAAACCCTCATACGTGCCATCAGTAAGGAAGTGTGAAGATATACCTCCCTTTTGGGGAAACTGTGGATCATCAATTGTAGAAGAGTAGAGCTCACTTGAGGAGCCAGGTACAGTTATAGATAAGCACTTCCATCCTGAATTCTCAAATCCATGGGGTAGGAGGAACCTTTCCATACCAAGATAATGTCTCTCAGGTAAAAACCTGCTCTCATACCAATTGTGGTTCTGAGGGTACTGGGAGATTTGATTACCCTCACATATATTGTTGTAATTGCAATTCTCATCCAAATTAAGATAGTCTGGCACATTCCACAAGGTCAATGGGAAATGGTTCAGTTCTGAAACCATTTTGTCATTCTTTTTGGGCATATGCCTCCCAAAATAATGGTTCTGAGAGCTTGCTAATTGGGTTTGCAGAAATGAATTTGAAGAGCAACTGGGAAGATCAGATGTAGACATCCAACTAGCAGCTTCCCCATCATCTGGAAGTTGTTGATGATTGTCATCCCAAGGAGATGAAGTTGTTGGGTATGTAATCAACTCCAGGTTTTGACAAGGATCGGAAAAGTTCCTTTCTTTTGTCATGTTGTTAAAATCCCATCCTAGAAGAAGAGGTTCTGGTTCTCCTCCAAGCAAATATCTATTTGGCTTGCGGAACTCTTGTCGCTCATCCATATGATGTAAAGGAAAATAATTATACTTTTCAAATGACAGGTCACAATCTGAATCAAACTTGGTGGATGAGATTGTAGCTCTCCCTCTTAATCTGCAGTCAGGTTCCCTTATTGTGATGTCCTGATGATGGGTTTTGTAAGCATGACAGATTGGAGAGTCAGAATCTGACAAGATAATCTCCCTTGATCTGTCTGACCAATAAGATGGTAATCCATCCTCGAAGAATTGCCTACGATCAACGTCTATAAAGTTCCCTGTGATCTGATAAAGCTTCTTGCATTGAGTATCTGACTCAGAAGAAGCAACCAACTTGGACTTGGCATCAATATCCACTTGCCTAGACTTTGGAGGCTTAAAACTCTGCAAGAGCCATTGTTTTGCTTAGTAAATCCAAGCTGAAGAAAGAACTTATATGAAAATGAAAAGCATATAGAGCGTACATTGTCCTCATTGCTCTTAGGGATCAGCCGACCGAGGAGCACAGAAACAAAATTATACCTGAAAAAAGTTTCCATAAACTCATAAGAGGCAAGAACATGAACTAACTAATCTTAGGTTAAGTGTCTGACCCATTTGAACATAGCTCATCAATTTCAGGAATTGAGGTATCCACCCACTGACGTAGTTTTTCTCTCTTTCTGGAAAAGATATCTACAGGTCTGTCCTTAGTCCCTGAAATTTATGATTTTTTATGAGATAGGATGATTGCATGTACCAAAAGACTCTGGACATCTTCATTCCAGCCAGCTACAACTGTTTCCTACTTAGGAGTAAAACACATTAATTAAGGATCAATATGGCCTAAGCTAAACCAAAAGTAGAACATGGACCGGTGGCCAAGAAGATGCAGGGGGAGTACAGAGTTCCAGAAGCCAGGTAAGATGGGATTTATTTCCCATAGGAATCTATTTGATAATTGAGCATAACTAATTAAGTTTCCATATGAAAATGTACCTCCAGGTTTCAAGTTATTAGCAGCACATCCTTCAATATTTTCTTGCATGCTGCCTGTATTCCCCAACATTGTAGATGCAGTCTTCAAGTACACCTCTGCCCACAGAAAAGACAACACTAATAATTTGAAAGAGTAAAGTTTAAGTTTATATAAATAGACTAAAGGACAATTAAAAGCTTTAATTCTTCTCAATTGGCTATAACAAAGTAAATAAAATTAGATTCACACTGCATCAAGTTTGGAATGATTGTAGTGACTGAGTGACACTTCCATCCATCCATTTATTTTGTAGATACTAGATATTAGACTACAGTCTAAGGTATGTATCCAAACAATGATAAAAAATAAAAATAAAAACATTATTGTGTATTGAAGTAATATCATTATTGCTGACTTGATTATGAAATAAGTTAGCCTGCATATGATAAACAATACCAGAATCATGAGGTGTATGTGTAAAAATACAGGGCAATGAACGAGACAAGACATTGAGGACATGCATCTGGAGCACATGCACGCACACACTTAGGTGACTCAAGTATAGTTTTAGGCCAATTTGCAGAATTTGAATATCTGTTCTGTCTGTGGCTTTCAATTCTAATTAAAAGAAATAGATACAATGAGCAACCCAGTTGCCCTCATACCTGCTATTTTTTAGCATGCTGCAATTCAGCTGACACATGCATTATAGATATGAGATGAGGAGAAATTTCTTATAGTAAAAAGAAAAGTAAGGTGTACATTTTTATGTGGATACCTGGCTTTTCTAACGTATGAACAACTGGTGAGAAGAATGAGTCAGATTTAACTGATGAAACATTTTCTACATTCAACAAGGACCTTGAGTCATCACGGCTACTTCTTTGGTTGGCCTTTTCTGCAAAGAACAGAAAATATATCTTATTACCCTTTCTATCTTTCTATCATGTCTGAAGGGATGAGCACAATACACACAAGGTAAAAATAACTAAAGCTTTTATATCACATTGACATTATCATGGCATCTAGATGGATTCAACTTTGAGCATAGACATCATAAAGAACAACACAAATAAGGAATTTCTAAATCCTAATCCTAGACATAGGACATAGCATTTGTTGTAATGTGAAAAACAAACATTCAAGCAAAATATCTTTAAACCTACCTTTAAGACAATAACTCGATCTTGACATGTTTGGCTGATTTCCTTCCTTGTGCACTGATTGAGAATCATATGCATGGCCTGCATCTTCCTTTAATTGTTTGAAGAAAGCATATTCAGAAGTTTTAGGGTCACCAGCTGCATATCACTTTCAAGGAATATGATCAATATCTCAAATACAAGTTTAAAGTAATTTATAACACAGAAACATACGATATAAAACGGTCGAACCCCTGAGAGTTATATACAGTAGAAGGAAACAAACTATAGTCTTGAACCAAAGTGTAGGCATAACAAGAAAACTCACATTTTGTTGCACAAATAAACTGAGAAGGTATGGAATTTGCACCCGGCCTGCAACTTAAAGGATTATCATAGTCATTATCGGTGAACTTTACTCTTTTCCTGCAACTAGTATCTGCAAATAAAAATAGAGGATAAATCAGCTATACTTAAGATCAATAGGCAATAGGTTATCTAAATGGTTAAGCTGCAAACTAAGAAAGTAGATGTCGATGGAAAGGAAGACAAGCAATTAAAGCAGGAACCTGAGGCATATACAAGATGACCAACACTAAGCAAAAGAAAAGAATCAAAGTCTTCACAAGAAACATCATTACCAGGAAAAAAAAAAAAAAAAAAAGAAGAAAAAACAACAATCACATAAAATTTACCACCAAATGAAATTGAATCAAGTACAAAAGCCCTAACCAACATCATTACCAGTCAGAATCGAAAATTTCAAATTTCAGTTGAAATGAAATCAATCGATCCATACACATATAGATAGTTAGAAATAAAATGGAGAACCAGAAAGTAAATTGAACCTTTGTGTCCTCGAGATGTTGCGGCACCGAAGCTCCGAATTGAATTAAAACTTGTTCGAGCATGAGGATGAGTCCAAGTCTCTGATGGATTTCCAGATTCGGAGGTTCGTCTCTTCATTGTGATTCGTGGATCGGCGAGTCAGATTCCAAACCAAAACCTAGCTCTGGTTCGTTGTTCGCACTGTACATGTGAAAGTGTCAAGTTCGTATCTATGACCAGACCGTAGGAAAGAAGAGTGATGGAAGTGAAGGTATGTTTTGGCGCCAAAATAAAACGGAATAGATGCCCCAACCCATGCACGACCCGTGCTCTTGCTAAACTTTGATGGCACAGCTCGTGCGCTAGATCTAAGGTTAATTTTTTATTATTTTATTTATAAGTAACTGGACAAACAGACTTATGTCAGTTATGCGGTCTGTGTTTCTCACTCCCGAGACTCAAGAAAAATCCAAAGCACATCAACCGTTTGGTCCAAATACTCAATTAGTATGATCATAGATAATCACATGTCAAAGATCACTGCTCAAGGTACACCTAGTTGGTAACTTATCAAACTCTTACCACTTTCATTAGCCTCGACCCAGATTATGGTTCCATTATTTGGTTCCTAACATAACCATCTCAATATGACATCATTAACACCTTACCATTATATCACTATGACTTCTATGTCATCATCGTCAACCAATAATATAAAGTTGCATTCTCTATCTACATTTTTGTAAGTGTAAATACTCTATTTAGCCAAAGAGTGAATGATTTTTTAACAAATACGTGAATCCAATTTTCGTATTGACACATTTTCACTCTCAAGATTCTCTTTCTCTGCATAGCTTAGTTTTGAATGTCATCGTACGCTTCCAGCTCCACCACGAGGTCGACCAGACGACCACACATTTTAGTAGCTTCCATTAGTTCGGTAATTAAAGAACAACCCACAGCTCTAAACATTTATCAAGCACATAATAGTTATCGAACTCTTAAAAATTGAAAAAAATGGTTGTTACTCTTAAAGTTTATATCAAAAGTTCAAGACCAAATTGAGTCAATATTTAAAAGTTCATAAGTTTTTTGAGTTAAAAAAGTTTCAAGTACCAAAACATGTTGGATCAAGTGGTTAAAATACCACTTTGAATTTTCTCTAAGGTTTCAAGTTCGAGCCTCCTTGTCGATGGTAAGGGGTAAGATTTGTAGGGTGGGGTTTAGGATGACGCTCTCAAAAAAAGTGACAAATATTGTTATTTCGAGTATGATATTCTGTTGCTTATAAAAAAAATTTCAGTGACTATTTTGAATTTTATAAAACTTACAAATGAGTCCGGCGCAAAATTTTAGAGACCGAATTATATCTTTTACTTCACATTTTGCAATACTCAAATAGTGACAATAATGTTATCTTGAAATCTATGGGCAAAATTAATTATTTATAAAATGAGTGAAGTGAAGGTGTTGAGGTTGAGTTGGAGAAAAAAGAGAGCGACATTATCCACAGGAATGGGATATGGTACACATGTGGCACCTCCCTACTGGAGGATTTGATTCATAACACTCTCTTGGATCAGATAATTCCACAGCCCAAAATCATTCCCTACCTTTTAGTTCAATCAAAGCCTCTCAGATCTACCAATTTTGGCAGCTAAGAGAACACACAAACACTCAAGTACTTGGCATGGCTAGCACCACCATGGCTTCAGCAGCAGCATCTAGGTTCCTTCTCACACCCAATGCTCCAACCACCACCTCAACAACAAGCTTAGCTCCCAAAACCACCAAGAAAATCAACTCCATCTCCTATGGCCTCAACCCTTCCCGGCTCCCCCTCACGCGCGGGGGCGGGGGCGCCGCCCCCCCCCCCCCCCGGAGGTAGTAAAAAATAAAAAAGCCATGTTGTTCTCTGAAACGGAAGACCCGTTTCTCAAGTTCGAATACCCGAAATCCATTGACTCCAATTTTCAGCACCACCATCACAGCGCCGGCGGCACCGATAGTGTCGTTCCGGTTCAGACCAAACCCTTAATCAACCACCACTTATCGGAGATCAATTGCTTCAACATGGATTTCTGTAGATCCAAGCTCTCGTACTTCAGTGTAATCACTTTTGAACCCACTTTTCAATTATCCACAAATTGAAAGAAAAAAACCATATTAATTTTTGTTTGAATTGCATAAATTTCAGGTCTCGTCCACATCTGTGGAGGTTGGAGTGGTTCCAGATGGTAACATGAAGGTAGAGCCGACACAATTGTGGGGGATGGACCGCGAGGCCAGAGTTTTGAGATACAGAGAGAAGCGAAAGAAGCGGAAATTCGAGAAGACAATCCGGTACGCTTCGAGGAAGGCCTACGCGGAGACTCGGCCGCGGGTCAAAGGACGGTTCGCCAAGAGAACCGAAACCGGGGCCGGAACGGATTGTCTGTACGGAACCGCGGCCTCGGCCGTGTACTTGAGGGACAGTCAGTACGGCGTCGTCCCGTCGTTCTAGAGGGTGTAAATGTGGGTTATGATGTTTAGATTGCAACCTAGTATAATCGTAGGGTAGCGCTGAGGCCTGAGTGTCTGTGTTGAGTAGGTGCTATACACCGGAATATTTCTGTCAGCACGAGAAGCCCATTTCCTTTTTTTCTCGGGGCTTTTCTTTAGAAATTAGAAAGTAATTTTTTTTTTTTTTTACTTTCTTGAACTTCACTTTTTGTCTCTTTATAACGTGATCTGTTTTGTGTATCCTATTGGCCGCAACTGGCAGGTGGCATATTTTCAATTATTATGATTATAATATATGGAATATTCGAATGCAAATACATAGTGACTCTTTTTTGGTGGATATAATTCAATTATAGAAATGTTGGTGGAAGAGATTGATGCCAAAAAAAAAATAAAAAAAATAAAAATTTGATTCCATGTTTTTTTAGTCTGTGAGGTTTCCTTTAGCCATTGCTTGGTAAGTGATTTAATTATTTAAAGCTTCTCGAAATTAACTAATTGTTCAATTTTAGAGCTCCATAAAGTCGATAGTCAATTTAGATAAAAATATAAATTTTTAGGTCAATTAAATTTTGCCAAAAGTTCATTGATTCAATATAGTTTCAAAAAAAAAAAAAAAACCTTCATGATAGCTTTTTCTTATATTTCATAGAATAAGAATGTATTCTTTAGATACAAAAGTTGAGTACGTATCATGCCATATATGATAAATCCTACAATTTATACATAAATAATTTTATCATGTATTCTCTCCCCTTATCCATTATAAAGGCCAATCCTTCTTACATGGAATCCATTTTAGATTTTATGACTTCATGTCATTTCTTATATTTGGGTCTCATCGTCACTTTCTTGTAGGTTGTAAGGTCATCATAATTGATAAACTCAACGTTAACATTTCGAGGCACAAGAGATTGACTGAAAACATGTTCCTATTGATTCATGCAATGTTTTTGTAGATTAGGCAAAAGAATAAAAATGAAAATATTAGGATGAGACTAGGGATATAATAAAAAAAAAAGTTAGTGGTTAATAACTAGAATACTTTCTAAGAAATTCAACATTTTTTTATAACTAAACTTAAGTTGAATTACATACACAAATGAACATGTATGAATTGAGCTAGTGTTTGTAGAATAGAGCAACAATGAATGAAATAAAAGTGTCTAAATGGATAATGATAGAAATGTATACCGATAATTTGGAGAAAACAAGGAGGAACATATTAGCATGTCCGGTTTGGTGATGTATGTATGATAATGTAGCAAGTTAGTTGTTACTTTTAGAATTTAATATGGAAAGAGAGACGTAAAGTTAAGGATAAGATGGAGGTGTGGTGAGTGGTGATGTCCACTCAAGTGGCTATCAAATGAAATTCAAAGGTGGGGGCGTTTGCGCGTGTCCCCACCTCATCCCCTTCACTTGCGCCACCGCCCCATCCCCTCACCCGTGGGCTCTCCATGTTCCCTGCTGTTTGTTCCGTTCCATTCATTTCAAGTTGGGTTTGACTGAATTTTTTTAATAATGACTTAAATTTTTACTACGAAAATGTCAATAAAATTTTGAAAAAATAAATTGTTGTGTGAGTT
>JAYMTE010002325.1:0-11398 GCA_036897545.1 Pelargonium fulgidum
TGCTGACATAGAATCAACACAGGCAAGATAAATTTCATTGTAGTTCATTTTTATATTACCAAATGGATGAGAAACACTCATAAAATTTTTGTTTTTCTTTTCTTTTCCAGCTAGATATATTCCAGCTGGTAGGTGCCCCTCTGGTCGAGAACTGTCTGGCTGGATTTAATAGTTCGGTATTTGCATATGGGCAGGTATTTTTGCATTTTCCTTCTGTTTGTTTTCAAATTTCATACTGCAATATCATTCTTCAGCTGTCTAATTTTCATTTTATTAGACGGGGAGCGGAAAAACTTACACCATCTGGGGTCCAGCCAATGCCCTGTTGGAAGAAAATTTATCAAGTGATCAACAAGGCTTAACTCCACGTGTTTTTGAGAGACTCTTTGCCCGTATAAATGAGGTGAGGCTGAATGCTGCTGTCTAATTTTTTTTGTTAATCCTTATGTGGTTATGTTACAACTTACAATTAAAGCATTAGTATGATTTATGCTCGTGCATTCTTTTCCAGGAGCAAGTCAAACACACCTCCAAACAACTCAAGTACCAGTGTCGCTGTTCTTTTCTGGAGGTTGAGTACCTAGGAGCTGTTTCTACTTTACTTGTTTCACTGTTTGACTTGGTAATTCTTAAAATACTGATCTTTTCACTATGGGTTTATGCAGATTTACAATGAACAAATCACAGACTTGTTGGACCCAAGCCAAAGAAACCTCCAGGTAAAAAGAAGATATATTTGTTTCTTCAATTCCCATTAACTTTATACTACTAGGGATTTGGTGTTCGGTATCTGAAGTTTTATAAGGGGTTTATCTTCCAGATAAGAGAAGATGTCAAATCTGGTGTTTATGTTGAAGATCTGACAGAGGAATCTGTTTCCACGATGAAGGATGTGACTCAACTCTTGATAAAGGTATTTATTTCGTTTGCAATTAGATTGTGAGCATGTAGTGCCAAACTTTGGTTCAGTAGAAATCTTTATATGAAAATAATTGCATGCACCACATATTGGATGCAGTGTTTTCATTTTCCCTTTTGTCCATAATAGCTTATAGATATTCCAACCTGCAATTTCTACTGGACAAATATATTACTTTCACCCATCTCATTCCTGTCATCCCAATTGGTGATCATATCTATATCAGTGTGCGCCACACCATTCACGATCATAAGTGCATATATTTGTAGTTCCATTCCATGAATAGAATGTCAAATAATTGCAGACGTGATATAACTTTTACCAATTTCTCATGTATCTTCTCAATCACCGGCCACATCTGGCTGTACATGTACACTACACAACTCACAGTTATAAAGGGCAGATATTTTGTGGTTGTGGATATACAATGTAAAAGAGTAGTCCGACATTATTGTGTTTGATGTAGAATAATGACTAATTTTTATTGTTAATTTGAAATAAAATTTTAGGATGTAACAAGGATAAAAGCATGTTTTGTTTGTCAAAAAATGTAAGACTGAAATGCAGATCTGTAAGCTCTTGCAGCAAAAGTTGGAAATGTTTTTGATAGAGAACATTATACTTACGTCTCCAGTTCCAACCTTTTTATCCTGATATATTTGTCTTGACTATTAGCTTGCAAATTTGGTGTGGGTATATTTTCAAACTTTATATTTAAAATTACCAAATCAATGATGCAGGGATTGTCAAACCGTCGGACAGGTGCAACCAGCATTAATGCTGAGAGTTCTCGTTCCCATAGTGTTTTTACTTGTGTTGTTGAATCTCGATGCAAGGTAATATAGTCATTGATTGAAAATGTGTTTTTTTTTCCATCTTCTTCTAAACATATGGTCATGTTATGTAGATGGTAAATTATAGGAGAGAGACTTAGTTTCGTATCACTTTCTCTAATGAAATGTGAGATTCCATGCCAAGATGCAATCTGTTTAAGATTTTTAAATCTAGATCTTTGGCAGCAAGTAAAAATCTGGCTGGAATTGTGTGCGAACATTCTCATTCTTGCTTTATGAACATAAGAATAATTTTTGAACTGGATTAAGTAACCTGTCAGCAACTAAAACCACAAATACCTTAGTATTATTTTGGTTGTGCCTCTAACAATCAAAGAAATGGCTCATTTTCTTTATATTTTTTCAATGTGGGACACTTTATTACCCACCTTCAACACTCCCCTCACGTGCGTGAGACTCACATTTTTCTCTTGTCGATGAGCTCGACATGTGCACAATCGAGAACTTTTGGCACTCCCCTTACGTGTAGGAATGTTGCTTCCACACGTGGCCCACTGCAGCTATGACCATCTGCAAGCGGTCCGGAGAGCACAGGGGAGGCAACATAAACGGGCCCACGCCTGGATCAAAACCAGCTCTGATATCATATTAAATTTTAACAATGAGTTACATATAAAGGCTTGTGCTTCCACTACTAAAATGTCAACCTTAATAGTAGAGTTTGGTTTCCACTACTATATTTAGCTCATCTTCTTTATATTTTTTCAATGCGGGACACTTTATTAACCACTTCAACAACTAGCATATTTACATTGATTAGGATTCTTAAAAGAAAAACTGTTGCTTTACAGAGTACATTCAAAACAAGTAGAATAAATCTGGTTGATTTGGCTGGGTCAGAGAGACAGAAGTTAACTGGTGCAGCAGGGGAAAGATTGAAGGAAGCAGGAAATATTAATCGATCACTCTCACAGCTTGGGTATGATTTTTCTTATCTTTGTTGTGTTCTATTTTTATATTGAAGTGTGTATAATTTATGATATTGGTGCACTGACCTTCAGTAGTCAAGATTTCTACTGAAACGTATCAGTTTATTTGTATAGTCTTTCTCTTGTGGCCCTTCATAAGGAAAAGAAAGATTGAGAACAACTAGTCTATATGCTGTAAATTTAATTGTTATACATTTTATTGTAGACTTCTGTTGAGGGAGACTATTTTGTCTGGTGCTAATTGCAGTTTATTGTTGGAGTGCAGGAACTTGATAAATATACTTGCTGAAGTTTCTCAAACAGGAAAGCAAAGGCATATTCCCTATAGAGACTCCAGGTTGACATTTTTATTGCAGGAATCTCTTGGTGGAAATGCTAAGTTAGCAATGGTCTGTGCTATTTCTCCAGTTCAAAGGTAACTGTACATGCCCATGTTTTCCGAAAGTGTTATTTTCCTTTCTTCTACTTAATTTTATTTTATATAAAACAAGAGGTCATACCAATCAATAATTTGCAGTTGTAGGAGTGAAACTTTCAGTACATTGAGATTCGCACAGCGTGCTAAGGCCATAAAGAACAAAGCCGTTGTTAATGAAGAAATGCATGATGATGTGAATTCTTTGCGTGAAGTTATACGACAGCTAAAGGTTTGTTTTGATGCATTAAAAGTAGATGAACTCTTACTAAACCAAATTACAAATCTTGATTTCATTGTGCATCAATGTTTAATCAACAGGATGAACTACTTCAACTGAAGGCAAATGGAAACAAAACTAATGAATCCTTTGGAGGTTTTGCTCGTAGAAGTTTGAACTTGCTGAAACTTAGTTTCAATCGTCCAATGGCATTAGCTCATATTGACGATGACGGTGATGAGGAAATGGAAATTGATGAAGAAGCTGTCGAGAAAGTCAGTTTTCCTGTAAGTATGCATTCAGCAGAAAGTGAACAAAATAATCTCATGGACAAGAACAAAGTTGAAGCAGTCAAATTGGATTCACAATTAGTGATTGCTAAAGTTGGAAGTTCCGGTGAGCCTCAGTTTAAGACAGCTGAAGGTGGATGCATCCCACAAGTTTCTGAGGATACAGATGTTAATATGGATGAAGGGATATCTGAGCATATCGAGAAGAACAATGTTATGATTGTTGATTGTGCAGAACCAGTCAGAAACACTCCAGATTGTATTAGTCAGCCCATTGACAAGAAAGAGATAGTTTGCTCCTCCATCAGTAAAATGCTAAATGAAGAGTCTCCAAGCAAGATGTTATCCTTGTGGCCAGTCTCTGAACATGCTAGCGAAGTTTCAGAAGATATTTCTGTATCAGTTGCACCATTTGCTACTTCCAATGGCTCAGTGAACTGTGTATCTCCTCCAAACCTAAGCATAGTTCCATGCGATCCATCTCCACTTCTCAAGTCTCCAACTCCTAGTGTTTCTCCCAGAATCAGTACCAGCAGGAAAAGTCTGAGGACTTCATCAATGTCAAGTGCTTCCCAGATGGATTTTAAGGGTGACATTAATTTAGAAACTGAGGCTGTACATAAATCTTCTATGAAATCTTCCAAGGAGGACTCTTCGACTGCTTGTCGCCCTACTCAAAGGAATACAACAGCTGAACATTTGGCAGCTAGCCTCCATCGTGGTCTTGAAATCATAGATACTCACCGCCAGAGTTCAGCTTTGAGACGATCATTATTCAGGTTTTCACTCAGACCTTCACAATCTACAGTGATCATGCCAGTTCAGAAAGTCGATGTGGGTGTTCAAGCTTTTCCTGAAGATTGTGAGATTCCAGAAGAAGATACCTCTATAGAAGTTCTGTGCAGTAATTGCAAAAGTAAAACTCAGCTAGAGATGAAAGAAACAAATGACAATTCACACTTGCAGCTGGTACCTGTTGAAGGTTCAGAATCTGCTGAGAAATCAACAAAGCTAGTTCCGAAAGTAAGTGCAGAGGAATTCTGAACGTTCAGTCTTTCAGTTCTCCTGAATGTACATGTTCTTATGTTTCAGTTGACATCTTTTTTATCACACAGGCAGTAGAGAAAGTATTGGCAGGATCTTTCAGGAGAGAAATGGCACTAGAAGAATTTTGTGCCAGGCAAAATTCTGAAATAAGCCAATTAAAGCGTTTGGTAGGTTTCTTACAATTGTAATCAATCAACAGCCAACCAACCATCTCCACAACCTTTTTTGTAGCATTTGCATGACTTGGCCTTGTTTTGCAGGTCCAGCAGTACAAGCATGAGAGGGAATGCAATGCCATTATAGCACAGACAAGGGAGGATAAAATTCTTCGTCTTGAAAGCCTAATGGATGGTGTTTTACCTCCTGAGGAATTCATGGAGGAAGAGTTTGTGGCACTCGCAAATGAGCATAGGGTAGTGATTTGATCTTCAAGACTACAGCAATACAATTTGTATGATAAAGGTCTTTTTTCTTAATTTCCCTGTAAATTATCTTATGCCATCCTGCCTTGTTATTTGCAGCTTTTAAAGGATAAGTATGAGAATCATCCTGAAGTTCTAAGTACAAAAATTGAATTGAAAAGAGTCCAAGATGAACTAGATGGCTATCGAAGTTTCTTTGATATGGGTGAGAGGGACGTCCTGTTGGAGGAAATTCAAGATTTACGAAGCCAACTACAGTCATACATAGAATCTTCATCCATGTCAGCCCGGAAACGAAGTCCTATTCTGAAGTTGACCAACTCATGTGATCCTAGTTTGGCTCCACCACCTCTGAGTAGCATACCAGAGTCAGCTATGGAGAGTGCTGAAGAGAAATTTGAACAGGAGAGAATTAATTGGATGGAGACAGAGAGTAAGTGGATTTCTCTCACTGAGGAATTGAGAATTGAACTTGATGCTACCAGGTCTATGGCTGAAAAGCAGAAACAGGAACTAGATACTGAGAAGAAATGTGCGGACGAGTTGAAGGAAGCAATGCAGTTGGCTATGGAAGGGCACGCTCGCATGCTTGAACAGTATGTAGATCTTGAGGAGAAACATATGCAGCTGCTTGCAAGGCATAGGAAAATTCGGGATGGTATAGATGATGTCAAGAAGGCAGCGGCTAAAGCAGGAGTCAGAGGTGCGGAATCTAAGTTCATCAATGCCCTTGCTGCAGAAATTTCAGCTTTAAGAGCAGAAAAAGAAAAGGAGAGACGATATCTACGGGATGAAAATAAAGGTCTTCAGGCCCAACTGAGGGATACTGCAGAAGCTGTTCAGGCTGCAGGTGAATTGCTTGTGAGGCTTAAAGAAGCAGAAGAATATGTTGCATGTGCCCAGGTAATATTTCATTTAAGTTAATGCCTTTTAAATTTGCTATATCGAGATTTATTTCTCTACCACTATTTTGTAGTAGCAACTGGTTCATCTGTCTCACTATGCATGATGCCATGAAGCATAAAGTCACTCTCTTCTAAGCCGAGATTGGTTATTGGTATTTGTATGTCAAAAATTCCTTGTTTGCAAATAAAACTGCATACAGCATCAACGCTATGAATACTTAGGTGGAATTTTCCAATTTCATGGTAGAGCCCTGGTGCCCGACTAGAGATTTAACATAGCAGAAATAATGAAGATAAAGATATAAGAGAATTGAAGAGCTGTGAATGTTACAATATAATTATCTCTAGTTTTATTGATGACATACTTGTTAGTTAGACTTTTAATTCTGATTTCTTTAAAATGTGACAAAATGTTAACCCATTATGTACATTTATGTTTAGTGTTGACACTTCATTCATGCATATTAAAGTTAATGAAGTTAAAAGACATAAGAGAGAGACTTGAATGTTACAACATTTTTATACAGTTTTATTAAAGACGTACTTGTTAGTTAGACATGTATCCAGTATGATAGAAATGTGACGTAGTTCTACATGTTTACCCTGATTCCGTGTCAACCCATTATGTACATTTGTTGTTTATGTTCAGTGTTAACGCTTACTTCCATTCATGCAAACTTCCCTATGACTACCATTTCCATGTCAAGTGCCAATCCATTACATACAATTATTTTTGTTCAGTGTTAAAATTTCACTTCCATTCATGCAAACATTCCTTTGATACATATTTTAATTTTTATTTGGCCTAGTTTAGGTTAAAGTTATAAAATCTATATTCTGTTTTCTCTCTCAATGCACGGTAAGAAGGCATTTTGTACCCTATGAATCTTAGAAAGTTTCTTACATTCCGCAGAAGCGAGCAATGGAGGCTGAGGAAGAAACTAAAAAGGCTTACAAAGAAATTGAAAAGTTGAGGACAAAACATGAAAGGGACATTAGCACTCTGAATCAATTGCTTGCAGAGTCTCGTTTACCCGCGGAAGCAATAAGACCCCCTATTTGTGAGGAATCTGACCTTCCCAGGTATGACACTTCAGAGTTTGAATCGTTTTGTAATGATGAGGACGGCGAGTTATTAAAACTTTCAGAGCCGCCCTCATCATGGTTCTCGGGCTACGACCGATGCAACATATAGGATGTAACAAACATGTATGTACCATTAATAGCATCCTGTTAATATAGCTCCAAAAATGTACTGATTTTGACCTGAGTGATCACCAATTGTGGGAAGAGTTCTCACATGTGATCTGTATTCAAATTCAGATTGTTGCAGTTCATAATGGTTGATGGTAGCATGTGTGCCCATACTGCATTCATTTTTGTGCTTCATGTTAGCAACAAAATCGAAATGGAACACCTAAACAAATAGGAAAATGTGGTGTTGGAGGCAAGTTGGGAAGGTTGAAGAGATATGGTAGAGCCAAGTTGTAGGGCAGGAAAAAAGAAGGTAAAAGACCCAAAATAGTGCATAAACTTTCGCGTTGCGACCTAATTTGGTCTTTGAGCTTTTATTAGACCCATAATAATTTTTAAACTTTCGTGATTCGGCCAAATTTGTTCATGATTTTTCGAGTTTCAACGCAACTTGGCTCGTAAACTTTTTTTTTTAAACCCAAATTAGTCCTCAAACTTCAAATATTAACCAGATTTGCCATCCGGTCATCAATATAAGCTCTAAGGGTAAAGACTACTTTGGATTAAAAAAAGTAGATCAAATTAGATGGAAACAAAAACATTCAAATATTATTTTGAGTTTAAAAAAAGTTTAGGGTAGTGTAGAAGAAAACATGATGGTTTCAATGAGTAGTGATTTTATTTAAATTGATGTGTGTGGCCTTGTCTTCTCTAGAAATTAAATAATATGTTGGAGACAGACCATAAGACAGGATTGTTGTGGGCTTGTCTTCTCTGACTTGAGGACCACTTCTCTTCTCTTCTCTTCTCTTCTCTTCTCTATCCCTCAAGATATGAATATGAACCCTAACCATCCATCTCAACTATGTGTATATCTAATATCCTTTTTTTTTTTCTTTTGAGATGTTCACAAACATTCAAACTTGTAACACTTTTTTTATAAAAAATGAGTGTTCTGTTTGTCTTGCATTTTTTGTCTCGAAACGAGTTTTTTCTTTTTTGAAATGATTTTTTTTAACTAAGTTAGTCATATATAAATATCAATAGTATACTTGTAGTAAGTATAATTTGAGTTTTTTTATAACACACATCATTAGAACTTAAAAAAAAATGCACAACACTAACTGGGTCCTCTTTCACTTTTCTTAAAATGAAACTGAGACACCCAAAACATTGTGGGAGAGAGAATAAAATTTTGTTTTCAATATAGTCTGTTTTATTGAGATGAATACAAATATTGGGTACTAAATAAACTTTTAAACAAAAATACAAGTTGAAAATAGTAAATTCAATAATTATTTGGATGAGAGTTATAAACAGTAGATTCCATGTGAGGCAAAGAGAAGGGAATAGTAGGAGTGACAAGTGTGAGAAATGGGAAGATTGGAAAGGTGAAGCAAAGAGTGATTGAGGTGAAAGAAAGAGACATAAAGATATAACTAAGGAAGATGCTTTTGCACCATCACATATCACAGCCTGGCTGCCTATCTATCTATATACACATCAATGTCCATGGGACCCCTAACTACTTCTTAATTCCAATTATTCTTTTATAATTAAGAATAATCAATCCACTATTTCAAATACAAACAATACATTTTGCATTAGTTACCCTACTTTTGATCCTTTTCACTTATCATTACTATTAGATAAAAGATCTAATTTGTTCTCCAAACTTTTGTGTGTCGATCTAATTTGATTTATTAATTTTTTTTTATTTAAACCAGTCTCTAAATTTTCATATTTTACTCAAAATAGTCATTATCATTGTATTTTATATTAAAAGTTGAGGAACTAAATTGGATCAATATTGAAAAGTTCAGAGACTATTTTGAATTTTAAAACATTAAGAGATCAAATTAGGTTTAAAAACAAAAGTTTAGAGACTATTTTAGGTTTAAACAAATTCAGTGACCAAATAGAGTCTGAACACGAAAATTTATGAGCCAAATTTTATTATTATTATTATTATTATTATTAAGCAAGAATTTACAATTTATTAATAATACACCAAGAATTTTTAAGTGTCTATTAACTACTTCACATAAACGTTGTTAGTTTTATAGTATTGTCGTATGATTACTATATGCAATTTCACGATATAATAGTCAATATATGATAATGAACTAATATGTACATGATTTATATATGTCACTCATTTACCAAAGGGAACAAATTACATGTTTCATGTGAATTAACACTCAATACAATGTTTGAAATAAAAGAAATAACAAAGACAAAAGATTACAAGATCTTATTCTCAATAAGATTGTATTTCAACCATAAAGTCTAACTAATTCCAAATATTCTATTATTGAGTCATTGATGTGATGATGAACCAAACCGACAACTTTTTTGGTAGATCTAAATGATGGTTTAATTTCATTCTTCATCCAATCTATTGTAACTACTACTATTATTTTTCTTCAAAACAGTACCATTTCACATTGCAACATCATTGGTTGAAAGATGGAGTAGATACATCAAACTTTGAAATGGATTGATTACATCTCATTCACACATTCAACAAAACAAATTGTGCATTATATTCTCTTTCCCAAAAGTAACTTTTCTTTACAGGGTCAAATAATTGACAATGTAAAATGAGTTGACCAACTGATCTTCAGTTAGCTTAGTAATGAGCATATTTGCTAACATGGCTACAAATTGTTACAAATTAGTTTATATTTCTGCATGAGCTACCAACATTTAATCATCTGCATCTTTTATAATAGTCACATAATTGTTGTAGGCTACACAAAACTCGTTATGTCATTTAAATGATCATGTGACTTGCACATGACCAAATATATTTAAAAAAAATTCAAACTGTTCTTTATTTCATCATCATCTCACTTAAATTTAAATATATATTTTGGAAACCGAAAAATCTTACATTTGAAAAATGTTGTAATTCGAACACTTATATATATATCACAAAATATTCAATATACGACTGTACATTTTTATTGTCATTTTATACTGAATAATGCTAGTGTTTCCAATTTTGTACCACTTTTTATGTACTCACACATTTTTTTTAGTATTATTCATTAATTAAAAAATTCAAGTTTTTAGCGAATTTGATCATACATTTTACAACTGATCTTCTGTCGCCAGATAAGCAAAATTATCTCGTTATTTGTCACGTCGGCAAAAAATCGGCACAAAAAAAGACGTGAATTAGTGATATGGCATAAAAATTATATATAAGTTAAAACGACAAGTGACAACACGACACTAGCAACCGAGAGTTACATCGTTAGCAATGAAAGAACCTTCGAAAGTTCCAATGAGCACCAAGCCCGTGAATCCTTGTCTGGCCCACGTCGATCTTTCCCGTTGAGGTTGTTCGATGGAGTTTCGTGGAACCAACACTCTAGTTACAGGAAGAGCCTAACCAATACTAATGTGAGTATTGCGAAACTTAAAAGTAAAATAATAATTTAAGCTTTTATATTGATTTATTGACTCTCTTTTTTGGTGACCTTACAAAGAAAAAAAAAACTGTTGAAAAGCTAAACCTACGAAAATTCTAATTAGAAGATTTGTTTAGAATATTAAAAAAAAATGCAAAACTTTTGGTGAAGAAAAAAGACTGACTTTGGAATCCAAATCATAATATATATATATAGAGAGAGAGGAATCTCATCCAAGGTTAATTAACTGAGATTTTCAGTCAAGAGCAACCGGATTCGGACGGGGCGCTCTGCGCCCAAAAATTTGCTGGGACAGGTTTGGGTATAAATAGCTGACTTGGCATCATGTAATTGACCAAGAATTATTGGCATATATATATATATATAAAGAAAGCAAAACTGGTAATCATGAGTTGGACTTAAATAGCTGGTTACACTATATATTTAATTATATATATATTTATAATATCCCACAAGTCACGCCATTTTAACGTTACATTTTGCTTTGAAAGCAATTGATTCATATATCATATTTTACAAAGTTGGTAGGCTTTGAGAATCCTCTAATTATATACAATATTATTGATATTCAAATAAACAGCTAAGAAAGATTCATAATCTTTATTAAAATTAGCATTCACATCAATCTTATTCACTATTACAAATGCTCAAATTGACTATACAAAAATAACAACATTAATTAAAATTGTATAATTCTTCAAATGAATTAATTAGAGATAAGTAATGATACACCAAATGTTTACAAGTTGGAAATAAAGCTAAT